>CAUYQV010123659.1:0-33005 GCA_963574575.1 Galagoides demidoff | reverse complement strand
CATTTCCCTGATGATTGAGGCATTAAACACTTTTTCCTATTTTACCCCCAAATTTCTGACTACATATTCTTCTCAACAGCAAAGAAAACATTCTTCAGGATTCATCATATCTTAGACCACAAAACATGCATCAACACATTAAAAAATAAAATCATACCATGTAACTTCTCAGGCTACAGTGGAATAAAACTAGAAATCAACTCTAAGAGAAATGCCCAATATTACACAAGGTCACATAAATTAAACAATCTACTGTTCAATGACTATTGGGTCAATAATTACATTAAGATGAATATTAAAAGATTCCTTGAAATGATCAATAAAGGGCACACAAATTACCACAATCTATGGGATTCAACAAAAGCAAATGGATCTAAGGGGAAAAGTTCATAGCCTTAAATGCCTGCATCAAAAAGACAGAAAGATTATAAATTAAGAACGTGATGACACATCTCAAGAAACTAGAAAAAGAAGAGGAAACAAAACCAAAGCCGGCAGAAGGAAAAAAAAATAAGGTAGACAAAACCAAAAACCAACAAGACAAAACAAATGAATTGATGAAATAAAAAGGATTTTTTTTTTGAGAAGATAAATGAAATTGTTAGACCTTTGGCTAGATTAACCAGGAATAAAATAGAAAGGACCCGATAAGCTCAATTAGACATGAAAACAACTGATACCTAAGAAAAACACAATGTCCTCTGTGAATACTATGAAAATCCCTATGCACATTAACTCAAAAACATGTAAGAAATGAATAAATTCTTGAAAACACACAACCTCCCCAGACTCAGTCAGGGATAAATAGAACTCTTAAGCCAATAACAAATAGCAAGATTGAAGCAGCAATAGGAAATCTTCCAACAACAACAAAAAACCTCTAGAGCACATGGATTCACAGCCACATCCTACCCTGTGTGCAAAGAAAAAATGGTACCCATACTGGAGAAATGATCCTATAATGTCAAGAAGGGCTTTCTGAGTTACCTCTGAGATAAAGGAGGGTCCATTATCACCCTACAAAGAAAAGGAGGTCACCCCTTGAGGTAAGTTCCTTCAGAAGGATTTGGGTATCTTCAGATGCTCTCTCCATCCAGGCGGGTTAAGCCTCTATCTATCCTGAAAAATATGAGCTGACATTTAAAGTTTCCAGTTGTTGTAGGCGTCCAAGTTAAATCAATTGGCTGTTCTTCAAAAGGGAGGGGCCCCATATGTTGGGTCCTTTGTGCAGCAGGTGCCTTTGCTGTTTTGGGATCTTATCAAGAACACAGAGGGTGGTTCAGAGTCCCTTTTCTGCAGTTTCTTTCAAATGAGGTCTTCCTACATGAGGTCCTACTAAGTCCATTAAGGCATCACATCCCTAGTGAGTGTGCACATTCATGCAGGGGCCCCAGAAGGGGCGAGCCAAGACCTCAGGTAGAAGAATGGGTGTGGGGATTTCTGCTCCACTTGGCTTCGTTGTTCCAAGTAGCAAAGCCTCACTTTAGCTCTTTTATCCTCCTCAGTGCAGTGAAGTTTATATGGATAGAAATACAACTGGGGTACTGGGACAGATCACTTTTTATGGCCCTTTTGGCAGCCCTGTCAGTGCCTGATTCCTTTTGCAACATAATGGCCCCTTTCTGATGACCAGAACAGTACATAATGGCCACCTGGCTTTGGGTTCAGCCATGGCCTGTACTTAATATCCTTATTTCCTGCTGTCAGGAGTCCCCTTTCCTTTTGAATAGCACTATGAGCATGCCCAATAGTAAAAGCGTATTTACAGTCCATAGAAATGTTCACCTTCTTTTCTCTGGATAATTAAAGTGCTCCAGTTAAAGCAATCAGTTGAGCTTTCTGGGCTGAAGTCCCAGGAGGCAGTGCACTGCTCCCATCACCCATTGCTCTGAAACCACCTCATCTCCAACCTTTCACTGCCTGTTGTCCATAAAACTACTCTCGTCTATGAAGAGATCCCAGTCTGGTTCTGGTATAGGCCCATCTGACAGATCCATCCTTCTAGAATAATTGGCTTTGAAACCCTAAACAGTCATATTGCAGAGGCTTATTCTCTTCAGCTGCTAACAGGAGGCAGGATTAAAAGTAGATATAGTTTTTAACTTTGGGATTAACCAAAAGGATGGCCTGATATTCTTTCAGCCTTCCTGAAATCAGCCAATAATCTCCTCTTCTGTTCTAATAAAGTCAAAACCTGAGGGGAGCCATGTACTACAACAGGTTGCCCTAAAGTAAATTTTTTGGTCTCTTGCAACAGGCAAGGAGGCCATCCTCTCAAAGTATTATCCAGCAGCCTTGACAAAGATGCCACTGGCTGTGGGACGTTTTGCAGCATTTGCACTAGTACTCAAAGGCACATTTCTTGTTTTTCATGAAGGAATAATTTATATTCTTTCTGCATGTCAGACACACCCCAAACAGGGACAGTTAGAGGACTCTTTGTGAGTCTCTCAAAGGCATTTTGACATTCTGTGGTCCAGATCATGGGTCCTTTCTAGCTCTGTTCCTTTAAGGGCCTCATAAAAGGGCTTTGCTATTAGTCCTAAGTTTGGGATGAGGTGAGGCAAAATCTTGCCATTCCTAGGCACCCCTGCAGTTGCCTTTTATTTCTGGGCACCTTAAGATTCAAGATGACTTGCTTTTGGTCTGACATTAGGCCATGGGTTCCCATGCTAATTCGGAATCCTAAATAAGTAAACTTGTTTAAGTCTGTGCCTTCCTGGGTGACACCTTATAGCCTAGCCACATGAAACTAAATGATTTAGCACAGCCATTGTATTTGCAAGACAATGATCATAACCAGGGTGTGTTATAAGTAACTCAATCACATATGGTAACAGAATCCCTTGATCCAATCGCAGATTCCAATAGTCTTTTGCTAAGCTCCCACTAACTAGGGTAGGAGAGTTTTTAAACCCCTGAGGCAACGCAGTGCAGCAGTACTGTGATGTCATTCCCATCTCAGCATCCTGCCATTCAAATGTGAAAAGGAATTGGGTTTCCTTTTCTGAAGGAATGCAAAGAAAATTACCTAATACCATTCACAGTCACTTGGTATTGTTGTCAAAGGAGTATATGGGTTTGCACCAGGCGACATACGGCTTATAAAGTACCATTAATATCTTGTGGGTCCTATAGGAATCTATACTCATTGGCATGAGGCTTCTTGATGGATAAAATCAATGTATTATAGAAGGACCAACAGGATAAATTAGTCTGTGCTTTACAAATCTATTCAATATACGTTGAATTCCTTCAAATGCTTCCTTTTTAAGGGACTATTGTTTCCTATGAATGCATGGGACTCCTTTAACAAAATGACAGCTGATGTGGCTGTTGCTGACTGTCCCAGCCGGTCTAGACCGTGCAGCTTTGCTCACGTTTTGGGTAGACTTGATGGGAAATAGAACTTGCCTCTTCTTCGGTCTCTTCTTCATGGACATTGGAGCGCATTCTCCGACGCGACCTGTAGGTGGAGCTGTTGCTTCTCTGGAGAAAAGGTTATTTGAGGATTCAGCTTGCATAACAAATCTCGGCCCAGAAGAGGTATTTGACAGTCCGGCATGTATAAGAAACTGTGTACCAGCTTTTGTTCCCCAAGTTGGCACTCAAGAAGTGGAGGGTGAATGCTGGGTCTGACCACTGGATCCCGACCACTGTAAGCATGTCTTTGTTAAGGGAAGTTAGCTTACAGTTTAGGACAGAAAGGGTAACTTACGTGTCAACCAAAAAGTCCACTAATGGAGTCCCTAACTCCAATTTTACCCGCAGCTCTTGCAGGAATATTTGGATTGCGGGCCTTAGTGAGGCATGGATGCCTGGGCCCCTGTCGTCATCTGAGACTCAGATTCAAAAGACCATTTGGTCCTCTGGGACGTTTTTGCTACCTGAAGATCTCTGCACTTTTGGAAAATGCAGCTTCCAATGCCCTTCCTCTTTGTAGAAAGCAGATTGTGCCTTACCCTGAGGTGGACGTTCCTGCACTTTGGTTTTGACTGCCTCAAAGGACCCTACGTCAGCACAACTAACAGAGCACACTCCGGCTTCCGCTTCTCTTCTTCTCTGGCATTGTACATGAATACTTTGAAGGCAGAACCAACCAGTTGGGAGGGACTTACGCCAATTGCTTCTTCCACTTGCTGCAGCTTCGTCCTTCTATAGAAAGTGCTCTGCCTTATAAAAGTCATATTAACCGTGCACATGTTTTCAGGAGCTTCGAAATCCACATCTGCATATTTCCTATATACCTGATAAATGCTTCCCAAAATCAGTAGGATCCTTATTAGCTTTTTGCTGCAATCCTTGGACTTTGTTTAAACTCCGCTGTCTAGGCCCTCCCCTCTGGAGACCTGCCAGAGTACACTTTCAGTACTGGTTTAAGATCACACTGCCTACATCAGTATTGGGGTCTGGGGTTTTATTAGGATACATGATGGAGATGCTGTGTTCCGCCCTTGTCCTTGTTCATCGCTAGTCTATGCTCATCTACAATGAGTAATATATTCAACAAGGTCTGTATTTCTCACCCAAGCAGATCAGTGTGTCACAAGGATGGTTGTTGTAAACAACTCCTTTGTTCTCTGGAGGTCCTCGAGTTGCATTTGAGTTTTTCTAATTTATAAAATCCAAGGTGGAAAATGGGGTATAAGTTTTAATAATACCCAGTTGGCTGCTCTTGCACATTCAAGCCTCCTACAGAGTGCTGCCACTATGGAAATTGCCCTGCCTTGGTACTGAGAACCCTCTGGCCAAACAGAGTACCCTGCCAGCTCTTGGAAGAGGAGACTATTTCTATTTCCAAGTTATAATACATCAGGGTAGGGATCAAGGAATCAGTCCCAGCTCTGCCCTCCCTGACTATGGGCCCTTTCACCAGTGGTGATGGATAAGGGGGAGCCACAGTAGAGGAGAAGGTCCAGAGAAATTTGTAAGGTTTCATAAGGTATTTGGACAAATATGGAGTAGTTTGTAAGCATTTACAATGAAGGAACTCTGGGAAAGTTGCTTAATAGAGTACTTTGAATTTTATTTTTATTTATCATCATCAAAATGCAAGTCAAAGTGACCATCAACATATCATCATTATTACTGCAGCTGTTGTTTGCTGGTTGTGAGCCCCTGGGTTGCTTCTACAAAGCTAATTAAATATCTTATCCTGGAAATGACGTGTAATTCACTTTCCCCCATCATCACCTTTTTCCACGGTCATCATCAAAAAGATGCTTGATAAAATATATTTTTTCAGCAAAGTCAAAAATAAAGGTAAAAATTACCCTTTAAATAACTAAGGGGCTGTTTCCGTATTGAAAACCAAGCCTAGGAAATATTCCAATTCATTTTAAGAATCCCTTTGGATTTCTGAGGCTAGGATATTAGACATGCTTCACAATTTCCATCCATTTTAATTTATTATTTTAGTTGATAACTCATGCTCAGAGAATTGTATTGTTTATGCTCTTCAACAGTGTCTGACAACTAGACAGTTCACTTTCTAAGTATAGGAGAATTAAACAAGTATTTCATCAGAAATTTAGAAACATTTTTTAAAATTTTTAATCTGGTGTATATATATTAATGTCATGAACATAATGTTTAAAAGGTTAGGATTCGTATGTTTAGGATGATATATTTATTCAGTTTTATCTCATATATAACATGATATAATTTAAATTTTTTCACACAAAATTACCAGAGGATAATGGTGATACAGAGTGACCTACTCCTGGAAATGAATGTATAATACTGATAAATATGGAGTCATGCTGAGCTTAATGAATCATTATCAAAGTAACAAATATGGAGGAGAAAATGAACTTGGAAGCTGTATGTTTGCCACTGATAAGGCCTGAGAAATGAAACAGACAAAGTCAAAGTCTGAGAAAAAAAATTAAACAATTACTTATTTTTTTTAAGCAAAATATATGTACAGACATTGTTGGGTTTATCAGATATCTATTGCTTTTATTTCTGAGATTTAGTATTTCTAAAAAATACTAAAATAACCACGCAAAAAAATGATTTATATGAGGCTAAATTTGAAGCAGTAATGAAATTCCCCGCTCATGATCATCATGACTTTTCACTTATACAGAGGTTTAATGAAAATAATTTTGGAAAGTATATTTTTCACCACCTCACTAGCAAAATATTGATAAGCTTATATTAGTTCCTGGGTCTCATATGATTAGAAAAGTGCCTTATCCAAGTGTTTTTCAATTTTTTTTTCTAAACTAACCTCATAATTATCCTGGAAGTGAATAAATGCATTTTCAATATATTTCAAAATATCTCAATCAATAAACTAACTATGCTAGAATATGCCTCCCTGAGGACACCCTTACCAGTAAAACTTAATCAGACCTAGATTATTCAAGACCATCAATCATGCATTCTACAACTTTTTTTAGGCACTGTGTAAATGGTTGATACTGTACTAGGTCCTAAGAAAAATAAGATAGACTACTTTATTTGTTCATTTTCTCTCAAAGAACTTATTACAGTTTAATGGCACTGGTAAGTAGGTGAAAGCAAAAGTGATTGTAACATAGATTATTTAGCACTGTGTACATAATGTGGTATATTTAATAGCATGTACCAACATAGCAGGGCATAACCACACATGTTAGAACAGAATGACAAATTTTACCAGTCAATGAAACTCCATTGCTCATTTTTGAAAGAAAAATAAAGATTAGCCAAGAAAGAGTACAGAGCACATACAGGGCGCAGAGATGGTATTGCGGTGAAACTGCTGTTTCCAGTGGTGAAATTATATGAGGCTGGTGCATGGGGTGTATGAGGACGCTGGCCAGAGAGGTAGGCATGGTAAAGAGTTGGTCCTGGAGACTAGGATAGGTAGTTTTAAGGAGATTCACTGGACTATCAGATATATATTATTGAAAGCAATTTTTTTAAACTTTGAGCAGTGTTCATTACATGTTTCTAGTGACCCAGCACAGGGTTCAGTGTGGCACTTTGGTTGTTCTTACCACCGTCACCTTTTCCACATTCTGATCAATATTTTTGAAAATATAGTGAAATAAAAAAAACCTTGATATTAGATACTAGACAATAAAGACATATCACTACCAGAATTTTAAGGATAATTTTATAGAGAGGCGCCTGTGGTTTAAAGGAGTAGGGCGCCGGCCACGTATACCAGAGGTGGTGGGTTCAAACCTGGCCCTGGCAAAAAGAAAAAAAAAATGCAAAAAAAGAATAATTTTACAACATTATACAAATGAATCAAGGTAGATACATGACTAAATCATTCTGAAAAATATGAAATCGTCATACAGATGATTAGCGAGAGTTTATCTAAGGAATGCAGGAGTGGTTCTCACTACAACACTTACTCAATGCAATTCACCATATCAACAGACTATGAAATAAAACCATATAAACTGCGTGTGAAAACTGAATCCGTTCTTCTCAGGGTCATGAAAAATATAAGAAAGTCTCCTTCATTGATCCTGGGCAACATTGTGGAGGTCTGAGCTTAATAACTCAAGACAGAGACATAAAATTGTATTTATAGAATCTATAATTGTCTACATAGAAAATCCAAAATAGTTCACAGGAAAAATGTCACAAGAAATATCATTAGTAAATGTATCTCGGATATCTTCAGGCTATGAGATTAGCAAACAAAACAAAATTTTTAATAAACAGGTGGAAATTGAACTGAAACAAAGAAGAAACTGCAAAATTGATAGCAAGATAAGTATCATTCATATATCAAATGTTTAGATCCATTAACTACCAATGTTTAGATCCAACAAGGCATGTCTTATTGATTTTTCATGAGAATATATTGAGTTTTATTAGCGTATTTGTAATTCAGATAGGATTTCAACATTTTAGAAGCCAATCTACCTGACACTTAAGGCTTGTAGATGGCCATGCGTCTCTGCCTGACATTTTAGATTTAACTATGATGGTTTAATTTAGTTTGCATTTTATCATATCATGTATTTATATATTTAGTAGTTACAATGAATTATTCTAGAGATGTCATAAAAACTGCAATTTTGTATTCCATTTCCATCTATCCACATGTTTGGTTGTTAGGAGGTACTTTTGACTCTCTTTGGCCAGTTCTCCTGAAATTATTTTTGATCCGCAAATAATTGATTTACATTACTACTTTATGACTTTTTTTTTTTTTTTTTTTGGCCAGGGCTGGGTTTCAACCTGCCACCTCTAGCATATGGGGCCGGTGCCCTACCCTTTTGAGCCACATTTTATGACTTTAAAAGTTTTAGATGGTTAAGACTTTTAACTGTTTTTCCCCATCTCCTTCTTTTTATATAAACATGTACATTTCTAGTTCTCCTTGATTAAATCAATATTAAATTCTATTATTGTGACCACACGATCACCCTACTTACAGTGAAACCAGGTTGTACACTGTTATGACCTGAATTTTGTCCCTTGGAAAGGATATTTTGAAGCCCTAAAACACCGCTCTTAAGAATGTGTCCTTATTTGGAAATAAAGACTTTGGCAGATGTATCAAGTTAGAATGAATTCACTAGAATGGGCCTTAATGTGATATGACTGGTGTACTTTTAAAAGAGTACGCATTTGGGAACAGAAATGCGCACGTAAGGAAGATAATGTGAACAGACATAGGGAGAAGATGGCCATTTACAGGCCAAAGTACACCTGAAATTAAGAGAAGGGCCTGGAACACATCCTTCTCGAGAGCTTTCAGATAAAGCAGGTCCTTCCAGTAAGTTGATTTTGTATTTCTACCCTACAGATCTGCGAGACAGTATGTCTCCATCATTAGGGTCACACAGTTTGTGATACTTTGTTATGGAAAAACCAGGAAACTAACATACATGTATAATTAATATTTTACTATATGTATTAATACATATACATACACTATGATTTCATTCTATAAAATATTTTTTCTGGAGTGTATAATTACCCAACCTCTTATATTGTTTTCTTCATTTCTAAGTATAAATCATTGAGACCCAATGCAGATAATATTAATAATACATTTTTTCATAAAATTCTGACTCAGAATATAAAATTAAGGTTTGACATTTTGATAAAAACTGATTCAGAACAGGAAAAAAGAGACTAGGATCAGCCAGAAGCAGGATGGCCATGATAATTCATTTCCTTACACATGCGTAAATCACTAGACCACCTCCAAAAGTGGTTTGCAGTATTAACCAAGGAGCTACCTTCTAACACTCACATTGCAGGACAATTAGTACAAAAGAGGAAGATGGTTCCGATAGTTTCACCAAACTATACAAAGGAAGTATCATGACAATCTGAAAGAGTCATGGTGTTTCTTTCATTCATTTACATAATGAGCATTTATAAATTTGTGGAAACATTTGACCCTATCTGTATTTGAAAAAGCTAATTTCTTTATATCTGACCAAAATGTTACTGAACAAAGTTATCTATTGTAACTAATTAAGGCAAATGTATAACTGTGTGGTGATGATCTTTGAAATGGCTTTACAGGGGTGGAGCCTGTGGCTCAAGGAGTAGGGCACCAGACCCATGTACCAGAGGTGGAAAAAAAAAAAAAAAGAAATGCCTTTACAACTGATTTATAAGACAAGAGGAGAACAGCCATTGTGTATGTATTAGGATATTAAATAATAATTACATTTAAAAATGCATCCTAGAATGGACAGCACAGGATTGTATATTCTCATTTTTGAGTTAAAGTACTATTACAAAAATGTCATAAGTTATAAAACGCACTATTTCCGTGGAAAGTGCAGATATGCAGTGTGTTAGTCTGTTCCTGCTGTTATGATGACTGGGTGATTTATAAACATCATCTGTTGCTCAGGGCCAGGTATAGTGGCTCACACCCATAATCCCAGAACTTTGGAAGGTCAAGGTATGAAGATCATTTGAGCCCAGGGGTTCCAAGCCAGCTGAGGCAGCATAGCAAGACTTCATCTTTATATGGAGTGCACCTGTAGATGCAGTACTCTGGAGGCTAAAGTGGAAGACTGATTAAGCCAGGAGCTGGAGAGAGCAGTGAGCTATGATTGTGCACTGCACTCCAATGTGGATGACACAGCAAGATCCAGTCTCTACAGTCAGTTAACCAATAAATGTATTGCTCTCAGCTCTGAGAACTAGAAAGTCTAAGATCAAGTGAAAGCAGATTTGGTGTCTGGTGAGGGTCTTTTCCTGATATAGAGATGACTTCTGGCTGTGTCCTCAGATGACAGAGGATCTAGTTAGTTCCCTCAGGCTTCTTTATGAGACACTAGTCCATTTGTGAGCATGGAGCCCACATGACCTAATCACCTGTCAAAGGCTTGTTAATAATCTTAAATTGAGAATTAAATTTTCACATATGTATTTTGGGGGACACACACATTTGTATTATAGCATGGGGGGATTGCCTTCATTGACCGATGTTATAAATACAATATTTCAAAATATCATAAAAATAAAAGGCTAGGCTCTAAAAGGCAAAAATCTCACTATCATAGCTGAAAGAAAAAGGGCTAAAATCTTAAAAACAGAATAAGTTGCAAAAGTCAATTAGAAAAAAACACAACCAAACAAAGAAACAAATATATTCAAAAACGATCCAAAAACCCATAAAAATATGTATAATGCCCTTAGTTCAGTAGAAATAAAAATGAAAATAATTATGAATATAGATAAAATGAAAATCATTCATCTTTTTTGAGTGAGATTGAAATAATATGAAGCTGTGTTTTTGAGGAAATTTATTTTCAGGAAGTGATGATGGATATGCAAAAAGATTTAGATGAAAGTTTGGTTATCTCAGAATTAATTGCAGAGGAAAAAAAGGGAGGATATAGCCTACATATGCAGAAAAGAAAAAACTGTCATATATGTATAATGAATTGATGAAAATTTAACATGGAAAGGTATTTGGAATATAGTTAGTAAGTAAGCCAGTTAAAAACAATAAAAGCTATTAACTACAGAATAATATATCCCAAAATAGCAGCAAAGATTATTCCTGATAATATTATTTACTACTTAAAAATTCACTGACCACTACTGTGTAGTAGACTTTCTTCTAGACACTGCAGGATGTAGAGGTGGTTAAAAGCATGTCCCTATCCTTACTCAGTGTAAACTTTAATGGAGAGTATTATCACCATAAAGCTGACATTTATTTTTGCAACATAAACATTAAACATGTAATAAACATAAAAATCATTAATTAATGTTTCCCTTTTTCAAGCATCATATAATCCAAAGTGTATAAGACGGGCTTTAATATGAGATGGCTTAAATAGACATAGTGTTTACATTTAAGTTCAATAGATTCCGGTTTCTTTTCCCTAAATTTAGAGAACTAAGGTAGACAAGGCATCTGTTTTAGAGAAACAATCTCAATACATTGTTGAGGAATGAACTCCTCTTACTTTTAACAAGCTGTGACAATGCTATTTCAAGCTTTTAAATCATCATCCTTGATATCTTGTATTTAACCAGGCATTAAGAGGGCATACTTTTTTCCCTTTATTTTAAAATTCTCTGCTTCATTGGGTAAGTGAACAAGATTATTTATAGGATTTCTCAGGTGAATATTTTTGCACATGCAAAAGACAAGTCCATGGAATAAAATCTATTCAGTTAGACTTCGTTACATGCAATAACTCTAAATACTGTTGTTGTGTTTGGAAGCATATGGTAGACTCACACATGTCCATTTGAAGCCATCCTTTATAAAGCTAATAGAGGGTCAAAAATTAGTGTATGTCTTGCCCCGGCCATTGCTCCCTAGCTTGCCTGCTTGTTTTCTTAGAATTGTCTACTATTCGGGAGTCATATCTGATGATCATAAAGATTCTTAGCTTTCTTCATTGTTCTCATAGATAACATGGCCCTAGTGAAACTCAAGGCTAATTTTGAGATATCTTTCAGGTAGAATGGCTGCTTTCTAGTGGAATGGCTGACCCACCTAGACAAGTAACCCCTACCGAGGAACTGAGTCAGTGATCACTGTGACACTTACCTACAAACCAACTAAGCAAAGAAGACAGTTTCTTCATCCTTATGGTTCTTCCCTGAACCCAGCCAATTTGCAGACCCAGCTCCCTATCCTTCTGCCTACCCAACTATGTTTAAAAATCCTTTCTCCAAAATTTGCAAGGAGATGGATTTGAGAAATCTTCCAGTCTCCTCACATGGCCCCCGCGATATTAAACTCTTTGTCTGCTGTAACATGTGCTATCTCCACGCATTGGCTTCCTTTTGAGCAGCTGGCAATTAACCACGTTGGGCTGTAACGAGTTATATAATAGCTATAAAAAAAATTAAGACCAGAGGACACAAAAGTATGTGAAACAGGAAGCTCTAACACATGTAAAGACTTACAGCAGTAATAACAGTGATAGGGAGGTGAAGAAGAATGAGGTCTTCCTTGAGTCTTTGTGTGGCTATAGCACCACGTGTGCTTATAGTGTGCAACTGATGAGTCCTAGGAGGACAGCTGATAGAGACAGGGAAGATGTTAGACTTGCCTCAATCACCACCACCTGCTCCAGGCAGCTCTTCACTCTACCCGAATGCCTGTGGACACAGCTCACTTTAGAGCATTTCTAAGCACTCCAGGTTGCTGTCTTCGTGGTCTCCGCCCAGGACCCACCTCTTTTTCAGAGCCTTTCTTTCCATCTGGTCCCTGTTAATCACAAGTTTTCCCACAATAGACAAGTGTTTAAGTTTCTTTTTCACTTTTTTTTTAAGTGCCTTTTTTTTTTGTTTGACCATGTTTGAACCAAACATTCTTACTTTCTAAAAGAGATATTTCTGCATCCACATTTGTTATAGCCTTTTCACACATGTCAAGAGGTGAAAGCAACCCAAATGTCCACTGAAACGTTAATGAATGAAGAAAATTAGACTATACATTTGACGGAATATTATGCATCCTTACAAAATGAAAGGAAATCCTGTCACCTGATGCAACATCGCAGAATAAATGTCACAGAAACGATGTTATTGACATTATTCAGTAACAAAAGGACGGAACTGTCTTATTTCATTCATGTAAGTCTAACTTGGTCTAATGATAAAAACAGAGAGTAGACAAGTTGTCAAGCCAGAAAGAGGACGAATTAGTGTTTAATATGAATAGATTTTCAGTTTTTTAGGCAGAAACTTTTCTAGATGCATGTTGGACCTCATGGGAATATAATTACTGGCATCAAACTGTACACTTAAAATGGTTATGATAGTAAATAATGCTTTTTATCCTAATAAAAGTCATGCTTAATTTCTGCAGGAGTAGTAATCCTATGATTCATTTAATTACTTCTAAATGGATTAAATCATTTCCAGATTAACTAGAATATTGAATGACAACTGAAGTTGGCAGCGTCCAGTCCTAACATGTACAGTATATCTCATGCTCAGCCCAATGTTGGTTTATTTTTACTATATTAATAAGAAGAAGGGGAAACCTGAAACCTCATATTCAGCTTCTACTCTTATTTGCACCACTACTGATAATATGATTGAATGTTTGCATGATGACAACTTCAGAAATATTGAGGGAATGCAGTTCACTAAACGTGAAATAAATGCTCTCAAAGTGACAGGTGCTGCTTTTGCTTACACATATAACAAACTACATCCTCACCAAAATCTGAAACATTGCTTGATATAATCATAAGAAATAGCAGCACTGGCTTGATAATGAAAAGTGTAAGCCTCTATATTTATTCCAAACCATTTTCTACCATCTGAGAACATACAAATATCTCTCTCAAATGTAGATGTTGTCATTTAGAAAGCAGCAGAAAATGATGTACAGAAAAATGAACTGAATGCTCTTTACTCCAAGAGCGCAGTGTCAATTTGCTAGAGGCAATATCTGACTTTGAAGAACATAATTTCTAGAACACTGAGATAGCTATATTTTAAACAATAATGTCTACATCTCTTCTTAGTAAGGAAATGATAAAGGAAAAATCTCAAATGTGTATTGCTGAACTAATATTTGAACTTCAGAATATTAATAAAAGACAGCATTAAATAATACTTGGCACGCACAATATCATTTTCTCATTCAGAAATATCATCTAGTATATATTTGCCTAGTATAGAATATGCATATCTTATAGTCGATGCTATTCATGTATTTAAAAAAGAAAAAGGGCCTCAAATTTGTAACTGTAATTTATATCTGTAAATGACAAAGGCCCAAATTCATTATGTCAAAATATAAAAGGGTTAGGATTTTCCAGGTTAGATAAGGAGCACATAGAATGCAGAGCTTAAAGGATATTACTTGAAGAGTCTTGCTCTCTGTCCCAAAGCTTTGCTTCCGGCAGTCTGGATTAACTGGCATGATTACTGTTGTGACTTGAATGGCTTGAGGTTTAAAATTCATCATCTCAGCAAAATAGATCAGCACTAATCATCAGCACCACATATATCATGTGTTTACCATTTGGTCAATTTCTATGTTTAGAGATATTCAATATTGACTTGAATCTCATGTCCATCCTCCATATTTAAAGGATTATTGAAGGGCAGTCCTGAAAAGTTAAAAAAAAAAAAGAAAGAAAGATATTCTATTACCAGAAGATGGAGAATGGAATACTGGGTGAAGAGGAATAATCATAGGGCCAAAAAAGCAATTAAAATATGGCGTACATAAGCATAAGCCTAGATTTTTCACATATGGAGAAAACTTTTCAGAGTACAATGATAAAGAAATAAATTAGGACGTTTACATCATTCTGAGTATATTTTAAAAGACAAATGGCATTTCAATGGCCAGACATGGAAAGATAATGTTATTCAGAGTGAAGTACAAAACATAGGAAAGCATAGATGTGAGGGAAAGTATAGTTGTTTGATATTAAATAAGCGATAAATTGCAACATGTCAATTCTCTGTATACACTTGAAGTTATTGACTTCTATTTTCACCTGCGAGGGAGAACTTATTCTTCACCATTATTAAAAAGTGGGGCTTAACCTGGAATTCAAGATTGGTTTACAATAAATAAATAAATAAATAAATAAATGCAATATACCATATTAATGGATAGAAGAGAAGTTGCTGAATAAGGACGAACACATAAGTAATTTCTCAAAATGGAACCTACTCCTGGTGAAGATGTTCTGAGCGCTGTAGAAATGACAATACATGCTTTGGAATATTTCATAAGCTTAGTTGATAAAGCAGAGCAGGGTTTGAGAGGATTGACTCCAGTTTTGAAAGAAGTTCTTCCGTGGGCAAAATGCTGTCAAAGCACATTGCGTGCTGCAAAGAAATATTTCCTGACATGAAATATCAATCGATGCAGCAAACTCTACTGCTGTCTTATTTTAAGAAATTACAGCCACCTCAACTTTCAGAGCAACACCCTGATCAGTCATCAGCCACAACCTTGAAGCAAAGACCGTCCAGTAGCAAAAACATTAAAACTTGCTGAAGACTCAGATGATTGTTAGCACTTTATAGCAATAAAGAAAGTTTTTATAAAGGCCTGTACTTTTTAAAGACATAATGCTATTGCATACTTAATAGATAATAGTGTAGTGGAAACATAACTTTTTATGCATTGTGAAAGCAAAAATTTGTGAGACTCACTTTTTTGAGTTTGCTGTTTTGCTTTATTTCAGTGGTCTGGAACCAAACTCACAGTATTTCTAAAGTAGGACTTTAATTGTAAAAGTAGGTAAGAGATCAAAAAGGACATGGATTATGTGAACAATAATCTCAACCCAATTAACTTAATTGACATTTACAAGACAATAAACCAAATATGCAGAATATATGTATATTAATTTCCAAAGCACGTGGATATTCAATGACGTAATTTATACTGTGCCATAGAACTGTCTCACTAAATTTTTAAAAACTAAGATTACATAGAGATGTTATTGTACTCAAATTTGATAAAATTACAATTAACAAATGACAAGAAAAATTGAAATATTTGCAAGTATTTACAAAGTGAGCTGCATAAATCTAAAAATCTCATCAGCAAAAACAAAATCAAAAGTGAAATAAAAAGTATTTTAACTAAATAAAAACAAAATCACAACATACCTAAATTTGTGCAAAACAGCTAAACCGGTGATTAAGGAGTATGTTAGAAATTTAAATCTATTTACAAAAATAAAGTTTTAGAATCAATAATCTAAGCTTCCTCTTAAGAAACTAGGACAAGATAAGATACAAGAGGGAAGAAGAAATCGATAAAGTTAAAAACAATAATCAGTGATACATAAAATTGGTCTACTAATAGAGAAATTAATAAAAACTAAACATTGTTTATTTGAAAAACTTATATAATTGATGAAAATCTTAGCTATATTAATACATAAATTCAGAAAGAAAATTCAAATTACCAGTTCCAGGAATGAAAGAGAATATATCTCCACAGAGTCTAAAAGTAGTGGGAATAGTATGAGCAACTTGATAGCATATAAAATTTGCAAACTCCTTGAAGACAAATTATCAAAACCTATGCTGGAAGCAATAGAAAATCATAATAAACCTTTATTTTTAAAAATATTGAATTTGTAATTAAAAACATTACCACAAGGAAAAGTCTAGGCCAAGATAAGTTCAGTGAGGAATTCAATGAAATACTTGAGAAAAAAATAACATTTTTACAAAAATACTTTCAGAAAATACAGATAAGTTTAAGACTTTCCATATACATTTCACTATTAAAAAAAAAAAACTACCAAATAGTTTGGACATAAACATAACATTTCTTAAAATAATTCAGATAATTCCATCTAGCAAGGTAATTAAAGGAAAAAAAATCAGATGATAATGTTAATAAAGTTAGGGAAAAGCACTTTAAATAATTGAACACCAATTTTTGAGAAAAAAAAATTATCATAAAACTGGAAATAGAAGATAATTTCCCAAACCTCACAAATGGCAAAAAACAAAAAAACAAAAAAAACCCTCAAAAAACCATGCACTATAGATAACACTGTATTTTCATATCGTGATATGTCACTTTCTCCTGAAATTCGGAACGAGGCAGAAATCTTGCTCTTTGCACTTATGTTGAGCAGTTTATTAGAGGTCTTAGCAAGAACAATGAGAAAAAAATAGTAATAAAAGATGCAATGATGAAAAGGAAGTCACAAAATTGTCTTTATGCATATGGAATCCTAGAAATTGTCACTAGTCACTTAACCAAAATGTCAAGGTCAAAGAGTAAAATGTTGATCCTTTGTCTTCTTTTAGAAACTAACCAGGAAGAACTGGAGAAAAAAATTAAAAATACAATATGCATTGCATCCAGTAAATGATATATGTGATGTATATTTGAGGAAAGATATGCTAGGTTTCTACAATAAACATTACAGAGCATGGCTAAAAAAGACCACTAATGATCTAAAAAATGGGGGAAAAAATGTTCCTGCTTTGAAATAGATTTAATACAAACCTAATCTAACCTTTTAATTACAAATTCATCTTTTCTCTTGTAAAAATTGATAAACTCTTTATACAATTTCGACATAAATACAAAATATGTAAAAACTAAAATAATTTCATAAAGAAAACAAAAGTATAGTATGGATCCTATCTGATTTCAAAGGTTGCAGTTAGTGCTGGCGTAAGAAGAGACCAATTGGTTGTTGAAACAAAACAGAGTTTAGAAATGGATCAAAGGTGTTAAAACAATTAATGAGGAAAGGAAAATCATTTTAACAAATGACAGTGGAAAATTGAATGTCTCTATGTCACATTATGTATTTTAAAAAAGTGAGTTTGATCATGGCCTTAAATGTTAAAGTTAAAAATATGAGGCTCCTAAAATTAAACCAAAGAAAATATACTTATGATTTTGGGATAGGCAAATAATTTCAGGATACAAAAATCACAAAAGACAGATAGGAAAATTACAGCTAAGGAATTATACCCATACTAAATAAAAATCTTCCATAACATAATGTGAATATGGACCAATAAAAACGTATATATTTGTACAGATATTTCACAACGGGAAATGGATGATGAGCTAGTAACCAACCACATAAAAACATGTTCAACATAATCTGTCATCAAATATACAAGGGAAAGCACAATTGGATACCACTATATCCTCAAAAGAATAGCTAACATTTAAATCTGACATCTCTACTCAAAATAGATTGTGGCAGGTGCCTGTAATCTCAGCTTCTCAGCTAGCCTTCAGGCGCACTGCGGGAGCCCAGGAATTTGAGCTTACTGTGAGGTAGACTGAGGCCATGACACTGTTGCCTCTGTCGCAAAAAAAAAAAAAAAAAAATACACACACACACACAAGCATTTACTTTGCATAATGTTTAATCTCAACCTTTTGGTGGGCTCATCGGCAGAATAATAATAATAATATTCATTATACAAAAAGATAAGTTTTATTCCTCACCCCCTTCCCACTCGACCTCTGTCTTCATTTCCTATGTTTATTATATCTCCTTATGTAGGTGTGTGCCAATTGTTTATCTCATAATTACTAGTGAGTACATGTGGTGTTTGTTTTTCCATTCCTAAGATGCTTCATTTTAGAGTAATGCCTCTAGTTCCATCCAACTTGTTGCAACTGATATTATTTCATTCTTTATTATTATTATTATTTGAGACTTAATTAAGGGTACAAAGAATTAGTTTACACTGGTTGCATTTGTTCTATAAGCCCCTCTTATACTTGTGTCCAGTCCCCAAGAGATGTGCCATACACCATGACTCTCCATCCCCCACACTTCTCCCCTTGCCCCACTTGCCCATTCACCTACCCCCATCTTCCATATTAGTTTATTTACTGCCTTCATATTAGAATTGAGTACATTGGATTCTTGCTTCTCCATTCTTGTGATGCTCTACTAAGAAGGTGTTCCACCTCCATCCAGGTTAACACAAAAGATGTAAAGTCTCTCTCTTTTTTAATGGCTGAATAGTATTCCTTGGTATACATATACCACAGCTTGTTAATCTACACCTTTTATGGCTGAGTAGTACTCCACTGTTCATATATCTAACATTTTCCTTAATGAATTAATAGGCACTTAGGTTGATCCCACATCTTTGCAATTGCAAATTACACTATAGTCAACACTTGAGGGCAGATATCTTTTTGATAAAATGACTAGTGGGATTGTTGGATCAAATGATAAATCCATTATTTCTTTGAGAAATATCCATACTGTTTTCCATAGATTTTGTACCAATTTTAGCATTTCTTTCTGTCTGTATCCACATCAATATCTATTGTTATTTTACTCTTCAACAATGGTCATTATGACAGGGATCAGGTTATATTAAATTGTGGTTTTAATTCATATTTCCCTGATGATTAGTGGTGTTGAGCATTTTTTCATATTTTTGGCAGGTATTTGTCTAACTTTTTTGGAAAATCTAATTTTCATATATTTTTCCCCTGTTTTAAAGGAGTTGAGTTCTTAGGCTGATTTGAGTTCTTTGCCTGTTATGAATATTACCCCCTTTTTTTATGTGTGTACTATAATTTGAGAATAGTTTCTCTCATTCTATAGGTTTTCTATTTACTCTTGATTATTTCCTTTACTGTGCAGAAGCTTTTTATTTAATTAAGTCCCATTTACTTATTTGTGTTATTGCTGTGTTTGCCCTTGCAGCCCTGTATTTGGAGGTTTAAGCATAAATTCTTTGCTTAACCCAATGTCCAGAAGAGTTTTCATATGGTGAGTGTTTTATAAGTTTCCCACACATACAATGCTTTTTACATCACTCCCACAGATCCTATATGTTATCTGTAATGGTTTTAAGTGTTAATGGTGATTATTTGAAGGTAAAAAAAATACAGTAAAAAAGTGAAAGCGTATTGATTGCCATTGAACTAAAATAGCATTTTAAACTTTGTAAATTGCATTTACAAAGCTGTCTCATAAGTCTGTAAAACTGTGTTACAGTATGTGATGTTTGTCTTAATTTGATTTTAGTTAGGGTATTTCAATATTAATATCAACTCAATACAGACTTTATGGTATGAGATGATATAGTACGGGGTATAGAATAAGTTAGGCTTAGTTAACAGTAACATTCAAGCAACTAGAAACTTCACACATCTGGATTCTACCAATCTGCAAGGGTGCTAGACAATGAGGAGATTACTGTATTGAGTTCTAGATCTGCCTCTCACCTTGACTGTTATTAGTGTATGAAAATACCACTGACTTGTGTGCATTGGTTTGGTAACCTGAGATTTTTGCTGAATTTATTTATTAATTCTAGGAGTCCTTCGGTGGAGTATTTAGGGTTTTCCAGATAGAAGATCACGTCATCAGCAAACTGGGATAGTTTAATTGCCCTTACCTGATTCTGGATACTCTTTATTTCTTTTTCTTGCCTGATTTCTCTGGCTCAGATTTCTAGTAGTGGTATTGGTGACCACTCTTGTCTTCTTCCCATTCAATCTTCTCTGTTCAGTATGATGTTGGCTATGGGTTTGTCATATACAGCTCTCATAATTTTAAAGTGTGTTCCTTTTATGCCTTGTTTGTTGAGGGTTTTCATTATGAAAGGGTGTTAGATTTTACTGAATGCCTTTTTGTGTCTATTAAAATAATCTTACAGTCTCTCTTTTTGCTTCTGTTTATGTAATGAACCATGAGTGTTGCCTTGCATATGTTGAATCAGCCTTGCATCACTGGGATGAAGCCCACTTGATCATGTTGACTTACCTTTTTAACATGCTGGTGAATTCAGATTCTAGTATTTTCTTAAGGATTTTTGCATCTATGTCCTTATGGAGAGGACATTGGTTTTTAGTTTTTCTTTCATGTTGGCAGAGTTCTTTTGCCTGTTCCTTCTTATTAGAAACCTGTTCTCTCAGCTCAGGGCTGATAAGTTTGTGGCGTACCTGTTCTCCTTTCCTAGGAGCTCTCCTACTTATTGAGAAGAAACAGAGGTCCCTCTGTGCTTTAGCGATCTACTCCAGAATACTCTACGAAGAGAGGAACAGATGCTCTGAAAGCCAGTCATTCAGTTCTTCCACATTGTCCTGTTCCCCTGTGATTATCACAGTCTGAGCTGGTGCTGGATGGATGATCTTTGTATGGAGTGTTGTGTTTTCCCCAGACCCTCACTGTAAGCTCAGGTTGGGGGGTCACAAGTCCCTTTCCATGGAAGCTGGCATTTCAAGAGATTGTTTCTCCTGGGTCACCCTGTGGTGCTTGCAGAGGCGGCTGGGCTAGGCTATCAAGGCAACGGTTATGGGTGTCAGGGCTCACCTGGTTGCTCCACTCAAGGTCCAGGTACAGTGGTGGTGCAAGGCTATCCCTTCCTGGCAGAGCACTGGACAGTTTCGGCTGGGCTGTAAATACCATTGAAATATTGAGGGTGGAGCTGTGGGACTGGCAGCAGTGTGAGAACCACATTGGTAGAGCCACAAGGTTGGGCAGCAGTGTCAGAGCTGTTGGGTGGAGCCATGGGGCCTGGTAGCAGCATAGGAGGCTTGGAGGCAGAACCACAGAGCTGGGAAGCAGCATGGGTGTCATGAGAGCGGGACTTCAGAGCCCAAGAGGAATGTAGGAACCATTGGGGTGGAGCCAGGTGTCCTAGCATCAATCTGGAAGCCATATGAGGGGCCAAGGGCCCAGCAGCAGCATGGAAGTTGTGGATGTGGCACTGTGGGGACAGTCCACTGGGTGGCTGTGGTTCTCCCCCTTCCCAGATAACACTGAGTCAGTTTCCACTGGGCTTCTCAGGCCTCTTTGGAACCCTTTTTGTTTGAATCCCCTGTGGAGGGTAAGGGTGCTCAGCTCCCATTCATAGGGTGCATGAGAATGTCTACTCCCCCTACTCTCTCCCCACCTGGTTGAGCAATGCAGAAGCCTCTATAGCAAAGGCAAGATCTATATGGACCAGGTGCTCTGGACCTGAGAGCTCAGAATGGTCTCATTTTCAACAACTCAGAAGTAGAAGCCAGCAGGACCCTGCTGCACCCACTGTCTGGTGCAGTGTCACTGCATGTATCCCAGCAGCTCCCTGATCAGTCCAGAAGTCTGCAGTGGTGATGGGGGTGGTTCCCTTATAGCTCTGGCCACAGTGTTCACTGGAGGAGCGTGGAGCTCCAGGGTTTCCCCTTCTGTCCTGCACCAAATGCAGATGCCTTCTTAAGTACCTCCCACTCTTGACACATGAACCACCCTATCACCTTTTCTTTCATTCTGAAAGTCCTTGCTCAGTTCTTTGTTGATTCACAATGTTCTTTTCAACATGTCCCATCCATAGGCGGGTATCCTCTTGCAACTTTCATCCCTTCCTTGGGAATGATGCACACAGGCTTGTTATAGTTTAACATCCTGTGAAATTCCTTCACTTTGAAATAATTTTAGATTTACATAAAAGTTGTAAAGGAAGTTCAGTTAGTCCTCATACACCTTTCATTCAGCTCTGCCCAATCATGATATAAATCTCTTCAACAATTGTTAATGTTAATTCTTAGTTTTGTCAGTAATACTCTTTTATTTTTAAGAGCCTGATGATCCAATCCAAAATACTAATGCATTTAGTCATCAATTGTCTTTAGTTTCCTGTTATCTGTAATGGTTTCCCAGTCTTCCCTTGTTTTTCATGATCTTAATACGTTTGAAAAGAACTGGTCAGGTATTTTGTAGAATAGGGCTTGTCTATCATTTTCACATAATTATATCTGGAGTAATGATTTTGAAAAAAATGCTACAAAGTTAAAATCCCCTGTTTTATTTTATTTTATTTTATTTTATTTATTTATTTATTTATTTTACCACATTGAGAATATAGTATATCAACATGATTTAATACTGGTGACATTAACTTGGATTACTTTCTTAACATGCCAGGTTTCTCCACTGTGAGCTTACCATTTTCCCTTTCCATATTCAATATGTTAAAAATGAGTATAGACAGGTAGATAAATAATATATGCTTTTATTTAGCATAGAATAAAGAAAATGGGAAAAATGAAAAGAGAGAGATAGAGAGAGAGAAAGAAAGAAAGAAAGAAAGAAAGAAAGAAAGAAAGAAAGAAAGAAAGAAAGAAAGAAAGAAAAAAGAAAGAAAGAAAGAAAATAAGCAAACAAAAAATGCGTCTAGTGTATAAGTCTAGTTCACAGTCAAGGAAAAGGGAATTAAGCTCAATTTTCTGGTGGAAAAAGTATCAGAGTATCTGTGGACACAATTTAAAACCAGTACAGCAATTAGTAAGTATTTGGAGGTGGATAGTAAATAGTATGCAACTATCCTGTTCCTTCTTGAAGTTTTATTTACTAAATTCTGCTTGCATTGATGAAACTTGCCTATACTACATATTTCTGTGAGGTATTTTTCTCCATTTATCATTTTGAATTCTCTTCATTCCCATCTGTTTGCTCAATAATTCATTTATATCGAGAGACTCATACATATTTATTCCCATCTTTAGGACATAACCCAATCTATGTTATTTATTTTGCTTTCCAAATTGTTGTAACTTACATCACTAGGAACTTTTTCTCTTCTTTGTTGATTCACAGTGTTTTTTCCAACACTGGGCCTTTGCAACATGCACCACCAGTACCACCCATGTTGCAGCAAATGATGTGATTTCATTATTTTTTTATAGTTGAGCAATAGTCCATTTTATATATATAATTAAGTTCCCTGTGTGTGTGTGTATGTATTTATGTATACCCCACACACACATTTTGTATATGTCATCAATGGACAGTTCAGTTGATTCCATAGATTTACTATTATGAATATTATTACAATAAACATACAAGTGCAGATATATTTTTTGATATAGTAATTTATTATCTTTTAGGTAGATACTCAGTCGTAGGATTGCTGGACGGAATAGAGTTCTATCTTTAGTTCTTTGAGAAATCTCCATACGGTTTGCCACAAAGGTTGTATTCTTGCCAACATCTGTATTTTTTTTAACTTTTTACTAATAGTTATTCTGCCTTGTATAAGGTAATAGCTCACTGCAATTTCAATTTTCATTTCTCTAATAATTAGTGATGTTGAACATTTTTTTATACACATGTTGGTGCCATGTTGAATAGAAATGGTAACAGCAGGCATCGTTAGCTTGTTCCACATTCAGTATTTCACCTCTGATTATGAGGCCAGTGGTAGATTTGTACGGTGTCCCTTTATCAGGTGGAAGAATCTCCCTTTAACTTCCAATAATTTAAGAACTAGATAAAGTGTTTTTGGTAAATGATTTTTCTGAATTCATTGACACTACCTCTGTTTTTGTTCAGTATTCCATTCATCCGATGTGCTACATTTATTGATTTTGGAATGTAAATCAGCATTGCCTTTCTGGGATAAACATTTTCTGTTCATTTCGTATACTCTTTAAAGTGTGTTGATAATTTATTTTGCTAATATTTTCTTGAGTATTTCTGTGTCTATGTTCTTAAGGTATATTTATTTCTAAGATTCTTTCCTTGTAGTTTATTACTATCTTTTTATAATCAGTATAATACTTACATCAAAAATGAGTTGGAGAATCCTCTATTTTCTGAAATACTGTGTGAAGGTGATATTATTTGTCTCTAGAATATTTGATAGAACATATCCATAAAGTATTCAGGATGTTTCTTTATCTGAAAATGTTATTCTTAACTCACAATATTTACTTATTATAAATAGGTTTATTATCACTTTTTATATCAGCTTTGATGTATTTTTTGTTATTCTAGGAATTTGACAATTAAGTAGTTTAATATGCAGACATAAATTTGTTCTCAACTTTTTCTTAAAATCAAAAAGTAACTAAAATTAAAAGTAAAAAAGTTACTTTTAGAGCCAGTAGCAATGTTATCCTTTTCATCCCTAATTGTCAAAATGTCTGTCCTATTATTTTCTTTGTCAAGTCTATCTGAAGTTGTGTCTGTTTTATTGATATTTTCAAATAGATGAGTTGGGGTTTCATTGATATTTCTCTTACTTTTCTGCTTTTATATTACTGACTTATAATCTAATCTTTACTTCTGCTTGCTATAGAATGAATTTGCTATTCCTTTTCAATTCTTAATGGGTAATTGGTTCGAGGTTTTTATATTTTCCCACTATGTGTCTTCAGCATTGTGTTTTTCCATGAAGCACTGTAATTAGCTACCTTTAATTACTTTCAATTCGGTATTTTTGCTTATAATTAGTTCAAAATATCTTATGATTCATCTTTTGATTTTTTTTCTTTAACCTATGGGTTACTTAGAAATGTGTCATTTAATTTCCAAATATAAGAGTTTTTCTAAGATTCCTTTTAATAGTCTCTACTTTTGTTGTTCTGAACTAACATTATTTATATTATTTCAGTATTTTCAAATTTATTAAGACTTGTTTTACACCCAAGCGCAAGGTATGAATGAGAGTGCTATATGTATGCTTGATAAGGATGTGTATTCTGTAATTATTGAGTCAATTGTTCTATAAATGTGAGTTAGTTTGACATTTATACATTAGACCTAGTTAGTCAATTAAGTTATCTGATATTATTGAAGTCTTCTTTTCTTTGCTGATTTTCTATCCAATTCTATCTAGCAATAATTGAAATAATATATTGAAATCCACAACCACTATTGTTCACTTGTCTATTAAAACATAATTTTGAGCTTATCTAAAATGAATGAATCACTTATGGCTTGCTTATAAATGGAATTATTCCAAACAATTTCACTTTTCAAATATTAAAATAGTCTTATATGTGTGTAACTTTACGCTTATTCTTCTTCATTCTAAAAGAATCACAAACTGGCCAGGTGTGGTGGCTCATGCCTGTTATCCCAGCACTCTGGGAGGCTGAGGAGGGTGGATTGCCTCAGGTCAAGGGTTCGAGACCAGGCTGAGCAAGAGCGAAACCCCTGTCTCTAAAAATAGCCAAGTGTTGTGGCAGGTACCCATAGTCCCAGCTACTTGGGAGGCCAAAACAAGAGAATCGCTTGAGCCCAAGAGTTTGAGGTTTCTGTGAGCTATGATGCCATGGCACTCTCCCAAGGGAAATAAGACTCTGTTTCAAAATAGATAAATAAATAAATAAAAATAAAATAACCACAAACTAATTCACTTAAATAATAGTAGAAGTATAGTGCAGAAAAGTTTGATATTTTAATCAACCATTTAGGAGGAAGTTTCCACCTCATAGGTCCATCATTCCACAATTCCTTACTATGTATTCATCAGTTATTTCTACAACTAGTCCTAGATGTTGTTAGTGGGAAATAACATTTAGAAAATAATGTGTAGGAAATAATGTTTTTGATCACATGAACAGGCCGTGATATCTTTCACCAGTCTGCCTACAACACGTTTTAATTTCCCATCTGGGGTTGACGTCCCCTTCAGTACATGCTCCTTCTAGTGTTTGGGCTGCTACTCCTTACTCCAAATGGACCCTAATGTAGGAATACCAGATTGAAAAAAATAAAAACAAAACAAACAGACAAGAAAAACAAAACAAGATGTCTAGTAAAATTCTAATTCAGATAAACTAATAATTATAGCATAAGTAGACCCAGATGCTTACCTAACTCATAATTATACCTTTAAAAAATCTAAACTGAATTGAATATCCTGTATGCAATTTGGCGAGTTGAGCACTCTCCCCTCATATAGATGCCCTAGTCACAGCTTTGCTTATTACCCTCCGCCCTGGACCACCAAGTCCACCTCCATATTTATTGTCAGCTTTCAACACTAGCTGTTATTTAGTGTTGCTAAGGTAAACAACAGCCATCACTCACTTCAAACATTCTACAATTAGCTAGAGAATCTAATATAGGATTACTTAGATCAATGTAAAAATCACTGAATTAATGTAATTTTATGCTAATATATAATTTTTTATGCTAATATGTAATTTTTCTTCTAACTATACAGAATTATGCCTGATATGACATGTTAAAAATCTGCATGGAGGCTTGGTGCCCTTAGCCCAGTGGGTAGGGCACCAGCCACATACACTGAAGCTGGTGGGTTCCAGCTCGGCCTGGGCCTGCTAAACAACAATGACAAGTACAACCAAAAAATAGCTGGGCATTGTGGCAGGCACCTGTAGTCCCAGCTACTGACTTGGGAGGCTGAGGCAAGAGAATCGCGTAAGCCAAAGAGTTTGAGGTTGCTGTGAGCTGTGACACCACAGCACTCTACTCAGAGTGACATAGTGAGACTCTGTCTCAAAAAAAAAAATAAAAAAATCCACATGGAAACATAAGTCAGGCAATTATTCAGATGAACTAATCTTTCTGTAAATTTTAAATAAGGAATGTTTGGCAAAATACAGCAAGGGAGCGGGCTGTTCCAGATACTTTTTAAAATGTTAATCCATGCTTACATCAAAGGAAAAAAAAATTACCTTTTCTTTCATTTGTTAAATGGGGAGATACCTTTAAAATAATATATTCACATTTAGTGTATTTCTATAAAGAGTGTTGAATTTTTGTGACGAGTTTGTTGTATGTTTTGGTTTTCTCTGGTAAGTTTATGCTCTTTAAGTCTGCTGGCTAAAGACTTTGCTATGGATAATTTAATGGATTATTAGTGATATCAATTTGCTGAAAAATATATTATTTATTGAAAGGACTCACCTACTACATTTGACTTCATCTCCTATCATATAAGATAGGCCTTGGGCACTTATCTGCATCTTGTCATTAGTCCTCACCAGTATATGACCTCTTCCTACTTTTAAATTATTTTTCCTTTTCCCCACTGTACTGTAATACCTCTGAGAGCAAACTTAAAATTCGTCAACTGTGTATATCCACAGGCCCAGAAAATTTAGAGATGCCTGACATTGTCAATGTCCCTCTCTCAGAGGCAGCAACTGTGTTATATATTATTAAAAATAAATACACACATACATACAACAGAAGCTTACTGTGAGTGACGCGACTCACACAAGCTTTACCTTTTGGCTTTATGGTATCATGGGGTGTCTGCAGGTTTGTAGCCTTCTCTG
This sequence comes from Galagoides demidoff, assembly GCA_963574575.1. Lineage (NCBI taxonomy): Eukaryota > Metazoa > Chordata > Mammalia > Primates > Galagidae > Galagoides > Galagoides demidoff. The sequence continues at coordinate 5,083 of CAUYQV010123659.1, read as the reverse complement.
TTTCCGAGACACATGCTGGCTTAGCCCATCTCAGCCCCTAGTCCTGCTGCTGTATGTCCAGCACAACCATTGGGAAGCCTGGGGTCTCTCCTGCTGTTATCACTCTCACAGATGACATTTGCCCTCTTGCTGCCAAGAGGTCAGGGGAGACATCTCGAAATGGGTAGTTAAATATTCATGTGGGTGGCATATTTTGACTAATGGGAAGTGGAAAACCAAGACCAGGGTTACTGGTACACAAATTCTTTCTCTTCTTCAGTGGTGCAGCGCGTCTTGAAGCAGCGAGGATGGCACCTGCCAGGCATCTTCTTTTGCTGTTTATTCTGCTCTCCCACTTCAGGTCTTCCTCATTCTCATTGCCCTTAAAAAGTAAATAACCTAATAAAGAATTGGCACTTAATTTTTCCTAAAGATAATTTTCAACCCCGATGCTTAGGAAAGGTGCGCTAAAGTATTTTTTAGGTACATTTTAAAGTAAGTGGCAATGACTGTCCATATTTTGGATGTGATCCCAAATCAGAACTCTACCTGACATTTTCTTTTGCTTTCTTTTTTATTTGACTATCAGCTCAGGCTCTTGGCAGACATAAGTGGTCTGCCAATTAGACTAGCTATTTAATTATTAAGGTATATTAATATTTTAATACACTAATTTTTATTTGATATGTTCACTCAAACAAGCAAATATTAATTGACCCATCATTCAGAAATCATTTTTCCTTGACTGAAGATCTAACCCAATTATGAAGAAACAAAGGTTAATTTCTGACTTATCAAGGGCACACAGGTGTGGTACGTGTTAGCAATATAGAACATTGGCTCGTGACTCAGAAAGTAATAATGGTTACTGCAGGAAAAAAACAAAAGCATGAGTATGATTTTTTTCTGATTCCCAATGAGATTTCACAGGGAGTTTGTGTTTAGTGACTACAGAGGTTTCATTTCTGTATTTGATATGTAAAAAGATGATCATGAAATTTTAGCAGTTAGTCGTTCTCGTATTCTTGGGAGGTAATCTCAGTAAAATAATAAAAAGAGGCAGAATAGCAAAAAAAAAAAAAAAAAAAAGCTACAATTTAGTTGCCGTCCTGAGAACCTTGAGTCTGAGACACTTTAAAAGTTTCACCTTACATCATGTCAAATACATTAAACATTACCTTCTTAAATATTCTTTTGCTGGAAAAGAAAAAAAATCATCTTGAAATTGGACATTTAAAAATATTTCAACATGCATTTGATTTTTTAAAATTATTTAAAAGGAAAGACATTCTTAGTAAACAAAAAATTTAACAGACTTTTGGTAAATATAATCCATCTATGAATACTATATTACTAATTAATGAAGTTGATATATTAAAATTTTTGAAATTCATTTAAATCAATTAATTTTGATTATTTAGTTTTTCCTTATATATTCTGGAGTAAGTTCATAGTTTCATGTCACTCATTTGAGTGACAGTCTGATCTCACTGACTTTAGGATATAGAACCAAATAGATTTAACACCACTGCCTGCTCCTTTTCATTGATGAAAATTATTCAAAAAGATTAAATGTATTTTAATGTTTAAATGATAAGAAAAACATTCCCTCAGCCATTTGTCTATTTATATCTTTATGGATTTGCATCGGGGATGAGAAAGTCTGGGTCCATACCCTTTAAAAGATTACACTTAAGTAAGAAGCTTAGCTCAAAATACTAGCATTAAGTAAAGTAAAATAAAATGCCATGCACATTCAATAAAACTAAAAATGCATAGAATTTTATTGCCTAGTTATTGTCTGTTAAAGTCAGGAATTATCAGTAGTTAATTCTGTATCGTGCTGATTAGCAGGAAGAGTGAATAAATAGGTTTTTTCATCTACTTTCATAGAATATTTTAATTTGGCATGTTCCCTGAAAGGACTCATGAAAGAAGACTCTGGATGACAAAGTCTAAGGATTACCAGTGACTCCTAGGACATCTGAGAGTATTAAAGATCAAAACACCTGAAAATCTATAATGACTTATTATAAGATTTATGTTTTTTGATGGAAAACCTTTATAAATCTTATAATCTTTTGAAAAGCATATAAATCCAGTGAATTCACCACTAATTGTTCTTATTTCATCACTAAGCAATGGCATCTTCTTCATTTAGGGCCTCCAAAGCGGAGTAACACGTACTGTGTACCTGGCATGGGCTCCTTGTGCCAAGGCCAAGGCCATTCTCATCATGACTCAGTGCCACTTGAAGAAAGAAGTGGTCCAAATACAACTTTCTTCTCAGGAGTGTTTGAAGTAAATAAGATCAACCCAGGGGTTTTTCAAACTCAGCCTCAGCACCAGCAACATTTTGTTAGAGGATTCTTAAGAAGGGGAGCCTTGTAGGGTGCTTTAGCAGTCTCCGTCCACTAGGTGACGTTAGCAACATTTTTTCCATTTATGAACACAAACTATGTCTCCAAATAGTGTCAAAGGTTCCTCTAGGTGAAAGATAAAATGGTTAACTGATTGAGAACCACTCAGTCAGTCCCATATTGTGGTCGAGGGCTCTCCAGCCATCCTGTCGTGGCAGGGAGTTTGCATTCTCCCAAGGTTTGTGATACTTAGCTTCCCCCTGAGACCGGAGTTGCCTAAAATTCCCTTGGCTGTGGTTTTGGAAAAAGATCTGTTAGAGAAATTAAAGCCATGAGTTCTGGAAGCTGACAGATTTAAACTCTAATTCTAGCAACTCCATTTCCTATTTTATGACCTTGGAATATCTTAAGTCTCTGGTTTCAGATTCCTCACCCATTAAAGGGGAGTAAAAAATAAAATCTTTCTCCTTGATAAGGATTAAATGAAACATTATAGATAAAGGACCATAGAAGCACATGGTTTGCCCTCAGTAAATCTTATCCTGGCTTTCTCTCAGAGTCAGAATTGTGTTTTTAAATTATCAATGTTATTTTTCTAGTTTATGCAAAATTCTTTTTGTTTTGTTTTTCTTTCTGCTGGTGTAGGGGGAACTGTAGCGTGTATCTTGATCCACATATCCCATAGACATTGGCTGGAGCTATTTCTTTAAATGGGATGGTTATCCAGAACTAAGATGATGTCAAGGACATCTCATTTCAGGGTTTTTTTGCTGCCATTGTTCCTGTTTTAATCCACATGTTAGATTCCCTTGCACAGCAACTTCTCCCTGAACCACATTTCGGTGTGCTAACTGGATGTGCACACTGTGCCATATATACAGCTGCCTTCAGGGGTAAGTTGGCCCAGCCAGCTTCCTTCTTGCTCCAGTGGACTCACCCACGTTACCCAGAACGTCCAATGGAAGCATGAAATGTTCAATTCGTATGCCTGGTTTATAAGTCTCTGTGTGAGCATGTGTGTGTTTAATTATCGTTGACAATTAAAACAATGTCTTGCTATTCCCCTTCTTGAATTCCTAATAACATTTTTAAGTGCAAAATGAAAACTGTATATATCAGAAGGAAACCAAATAGACAAGGAAACAAATGCATTGAAATATAGTAGTTACTGCAATTTAATAAATATAATATGTTAATAGGCTTTGTTTCCTTATTAACTCATTAAATAATTGAGATCTAATTGTGTATCTAATTACTGCTGTAATTACTTAGTGCTATGTCAAGACACTTGCAGCAGCTGTGATACAATTCGGAAATATCTGTAATTCTGACCAGTGAAAATTAAAATTTACTGCTAACACTAGGAGTCTGTTGCTACCATTCGTAATTGAGGAAAACACCAAATTCACTTAGATGTTAGAAAAGTAAATGCTTTTCATAATATCTAAATCTACTCAGAACTTCAAATTCATCTTGGAGTTCTATCTGTGGATTGTTTGGGTCCCAGCAGTAGATCCAGCAAACTAAAATAATTTGACATTGTTTCACATCACACTTAGACAGAAGGCATATGCTCCAAATGGAGAGCCATGGCTCCACTCCCACATCACTCCAAAGCAGAGCTAGACTCAAACATTTTAGTTGGGCTTATTCAGTCTTCTCAGAGAAAAAATGCAACTTCCATTTCTTCCCTTTTCAATTCTCAAATAGTTGAATTAAGCTCCCATAAATGGGGGTGTTCATTTTAGATCCACTTCCTCTCTATTGGGGCAATTGCTGCTGACTGGAAAGATTTCCTCCTTTAGGTAGTCAGTTGGCTCCTCAGGTCGACTGACATCTCCATAGATTGACTGTCTTTGAGGTATCCTCTGCACTATGTATTTAAAAACTGGAAATGGAGTCCAGTGGGAGTCATCCCAGACTTTTTTTTTCTAGTAGAACCATACTAAGAGAGAACACAAATCTGAGAACAGAAGCAAAGGGAAGGAAGAAATTTGTGGTCTCCGTCTTTGATCTATTGATGCGAATGATCATTGTGCATTGAAGGTTTGACTCTATGTTTAAAACTGGAACAGTGAATCCTTTCCAATACAGAACTTAAAGTCCTTTTACCTTGGGAATTATGTTCCTAGTTTTGCTCGCACTTGGAAATAAATGGGTTAAGTTGCCAGGAGTCCGAGCTGGGACTTAATGGATTTAAACCTTGGTTTGCCATTAAAAATGTGTGAATTTAGAAAGAGAAGTTAATATTTCTGGGCCTCTGATGCTGCATATATAACATGATTGGTGGAGAGAGATGAGTATGGTGGCTCTGGGACTCAATTTAGATTACCTGTTTACTTGACTGACTCCAAAAACCAAAGCAAAACTAAAGGCTTTTGAATGGTGGAAAGAAAACTGCACTGACGGAGGATATCAGAGGCATTGTAAAGAAAGACGTCTTGCTATGGACTGAAAATGTTATTTCCCAATGTGATGGCATTTGAACATGGTGCCTTTGGAAGATAGTTGAGTTAAAATGATGTTGCTCTCAGCTAAGGCGTCAGCCACGTACACCCAAGGTGGCGGGTTCAAATCCCCAGCCCGGGCTGGCCAAACAGTGATGGCTGCAACCAAAAAATGGCCGGGCGTTGTGGCGGACGCCTGTGGTCCCAGCCACTTGGGAGGCGGAGGTAGGAGACTCGCTTGAGCCCAGGAGTTGGAGGTTGCTATGAGCTGTGATGCCATGGCACTCTACCCAGGGG
>CAUYQV010123658.1:0-56757 GCA_963574575.1 Galagoides demidoff | reverse complement strand
CCACCTTAGGTGTACATGGCTGGCGCCTTAGCTGATTGAGCCACAGGCGCCGAGCCAGAAGGCAGTTTCTTCTGGAGAAGGTTTCAGCAGAAATTGCGCAGTATGCATGCAGATGGGGGGGAGCACTTAACAGATGCATGGAATGTTTTGAAATGTACTCTTTGGAGCTGGGCCTGAGCCAGCCATTCATGACACTATTGAGTGTCATAATTCAGTAAACTCTCCTAAGGGTCCGTGAGCCAGGTAGTCTCTGCTTTTTCTTTTAATCGCGGGATCCAAGGTACCCAAAGGATAGGGACAGACCCACAACATTCTTACCTGGCATTAGTTTTTCCATTGAAGAGAAGTAGCTCAGTAAGCCTCCCCTGCAGATAGGAGGCTGAGAAGCAGGAGACTGGAATGAAAGTGTGTTGGCAATGCAGCTAATTGAGAGGAGATAGCAGGGTGGGTCCATCATTGCAAAACCAGTCTATTAATGGAGGTCCTAAGAGGCTAGGCTGGAATTTCTCAAGAATGAACACCGAGCTGAGCAGACTAAATAAGCGAAGACATCCATCAGGGACGCGCTGGTAGGCAAGGGCTGCATACTCTAGAATCAGGTCACGGTCAAGGTCAAGGTGGAGGCTGACGTGTTTGCTGGGTCTCTGAGTTGAAAAGAGTTTGTTATAAGATTAACAAAGGAATCTCCTACTGGGAGCAATTTTATGGAGCTCCCTAGTCTGGTATTCAAACTATGGAACGAAAATAGCATCAAGAAAGGATTTAATGGCTTGGTGCCTGTGGCTCAATCAGCTAAGGCGCCAGCCACGTACACCTAAGGTGGCGGGTTCGAATCCCCAGCCTGGGCCCGCCAAAACAACAATGATGGCTGCAATCAAAAAATGGCTGGGCGTTGTGGCGGGTGCCTGTGGTCCCAGCTACTTGGGAGGCGGAGGCAGGAGACTCGCTTGAGCCCAGGAGTTGGAGGTTGCTGTGAGCTGTGATGCCATGGCACTCTACCCAGGGGGATAGCTTGAGGTTCCGTATCAAAAAAAAAGAAAGAAAGGATTTAATGAGTTCTTGAGGAGTGGAGGCAGAAAGGGGTTTTTAAAAGAAGTGTGGAGGGGGATTGAGAGAAGTTGCCCAACCTGGTGGAGTGGCGCTGTGAAGTTCAGCCTCCTCCCCGCATGCACATCCTGATACTGCTGCACACCCAGCTGCTCTTAAGTCACAATTTCCAGGGGTTCCCTGAGGGCTTCTGTTCAGGTGCCAGTCTGCGGTACCCACCCCAAACTCACATTTGGGGTTTTGTCTGAGCACTGTGCCCAGAAATCGCATCCCTCTTTCTCAGAGCCCACAAACATCAAGCCACTTTCCCTTGGGGATCCTGCCTAGCTCAGGACTCTGTGAGAATGAATGAGGGACCCCCTTCCATGTGCCTAAACCACTGCCCTAGCACACAGGGAACAGGGAGAGAACTAGCTCCCTGGACAGCTCATGTGTGTCACACACCAAGACAGGTGTGCTACAAAAGTTGGTTTAGTGTATCTTACCAAAAACCTTATGAGGAGTAGTCCTCTGTGTAAATGCGGAATCTGAAGCTCAGAGACGTTAACACACCTACAATCACAGAGCTAGTAGAGGGAGTGACAGAATTCAAGTCTATGTTTTTTCTGGCTCTTGGACTACTCTTGGTTCCTGAGCAGAAAATGAGAAGCTACCCCGCTCCCCCTGGCGTCCAGGAGCGCTGTCTCCCAGCAGGGCTGAGGTGAAGATATTCCCACGGGAGCTAGAGGCTCTCAGTTCTTGCACTGACCTTGGGCAAGTTCCTTGACCTTTCTGAACCTCCATTTCCAACACGGATAAAATGAGAGTGGTAGTAATACATTCTTCTCCCCCTTTGCAGGGTTGTAGCTATAGGATAAAAGCAAATGTGCAGGGTGGTACCTGTGGCTCAAGGAGTAGGGTGCCAGCCCCATATACCAGAGGTGGCGAGCTCAAACCCAGCCCTGGTCAAAAACTGCAAAAAAAAAAAAAAAGAGCAAACGTGCGGAAGCACTTTGTCACTGTCGAGTGTGCTCCCGGTGGTAAAATAACTAGCGTGAGATTGCTCTGAGTTCTCTCTCCTCTTCCCCTGTAATGCCTGCCAGGGCTTGCTGTGTGAATGTTGATCCCTGAATATTTTGGACTTGAACTAATGAAGATCTCTCCGTTCAGCCAAGAGGAAAGTCATTTACAGTTCTTTTCAGAGTCTGCTCATTGTGGGGAAGAATGGGGGAAAATCCATCTAAGAGGCAAAACTTTCTTTTGTGCCAGCACAGGAAAGGCAGTAAGCTTTTGATTCAAGGCCTGGCAGCCAGCCAAGCTGTAGAGAACAACGTAGCTGCCCAGGCCCGAGGGGAGGGCAGGTGATGAGCCCCTTACCTGTGCCGAGGACTGCAGCTTCGCCCAGAATTGTAGGCGTTTCAAATCTTTTAAGAGTTGGATTAAGGACAGAATAGTGGTGGCAAATGCAGGAGATGAAGGGTCTGTGTGGAACCTGAGCTCAGCTTGGTGCTCTGAGGAGGCCACGTGCCTTCGGAGCCTTCCCATAACGACTCCTCTGGCAGTCTTAGCCAAGATGTCCCTCTCCTCTTCTTGGAGTGGGTCCCACGGAAATTGTCTCTCTTTTAAAATATTTCCCACTATAGAGAGTCCTCATCTTTCATCAGAACACCCCTTTCCTACTACCTGTCCTTTGGACCTTGTCCTCTGCCTATTGGGGGTGGGGAACAGTCTGACCGATACCTCTGGCACCCTCCCCGCGCATCTCCTGAGAGGTGGGGCTGCTTCTCTGCACTGCTCCTCTCAGTCCTTGCTATGAGCACCCACTGAACCATCTGCTACGTGCCAGGCATGGTGCTGGACGCATGAGGAGATGGATAAATGAGTTGGCAGGGAACTCATGGGGCCTTTTTATTTTCTTTATTTTCTAGTGTTTCATCTGGGGCCTTGCTGATCCTGAAGGGGTGGCGCCTGTAGCCGGTTCCCAGACACAGAAAGGACATACCTGCGAGTGTGACTTTCACTTGTGAACTAATCTCCAAATCTCATATCCCCAACAACTTTTTGTACCGGGCTCTTCCACTCTGGGACACTCTTGCTCAGCCACCCTAATCACCCCTTGGACAGGTACTAGACAATTAGGGGGAACCCTTGTATACCAGAGCCCCCTGCAATGCCTCGAACTAGCTACTGCTAAGCCCGCTTACCCTGCCTTGCCCATTCCTCCCCACGGTGACCATGATGAAGGCTCTCGTCATGCTTTCCCTCCTGTCCTCTGACTCCTGGCCATCCCTGACACTTTCCTTTGCACCCCTGCCCCCGAGTATGACATCATGCCCCCCGCTTCTAGGACACTGTGAGCAAAGCAGCTTATTTGAGATAGTTGTGGGCATGTCTGCAGTTCTCACCACGCGTGATTAACTCCCAAGTACATTGGGCCCTCCTGGGTTCCCACCCTCCAGCAGGGAGACAGATGCATAAATGGCTGGGGGTCTATTGGCTCCTCATGGGAAAAGTGCTCTGGGACCTCAGGGAAGATGTGATTCACTCTCCAGGGGGCAGGGAATGGGCAGAGTCTGGGAGGGTTTGCCAAGAGGTGATATTTACCAGGGCCATAGAGGGTTACACCAGGCAGAGAAGAATTGCAGCAGGCAGATAAAAAGGGTATTCCTGGCAGAAGGAAGAGCATGGCAAAGACTCAGAGGTATAAAGGTTCATGGAGGCCAGAAGGTGTGAGAACTGGCTGGTGGGAGACAGGGCTGGAGAGAAACCCTGGACCATTGCAGTGGGCCCTCAGTGCCACATGAAGGCATCAGCATCTTCAGGACAATAAGGAGCCACCAAAGGGTTTCAACCAGAGAGTGTCACAACCAGAGAGTTTGGGAAGAGAGCTGTGGACAAATTTGAAACTGGGGAGTAACATGGTCCAATGAGTATTTTGGAAAAATCAGTCCAGTGGTGGTGTAGAGAGAAGACCAGCTAGATGCCAGAAGATGAGTGAGGAGGCTGAAACCAAGAAATGATGGGAGTTCAACTGTGGGGATAAAGAGGAAGGCTGTCAGGAGATGGGACTTATAGGACTTTGTGATGAGTGGAGGAGGAAGTGAGGGCGGAACCCAGGATGCCTGCGGTTCATCCCTGGCTTGGCACTAGCTGCATGGTGATGTCATTCACTGAGTTGGCTCCACCCTCTCACCCACCCATAGCATGTGGGGCAGCTCTGCCTTCTTCCCTTCTCTCCTCCAATCCCCTTCAGTAAGCCCATCCCCTGCCATGGCCTAGCACCGTCCATAAGCAAAGGACACCTAACATTTATCTTCAATTCCCATCTCTCCTCTTGTACCTCCGGCATTCATCTAAAATTCAACCTGTCCCAAACTAAACTACCATAGACCTTCCACTTCACATACATTATTCTGAAATTGGGTTATGTCTTACAACTGATGTGTACCTTCAATGGGATAGTTTTTTATTTCCCCAGAAGTTATTAAATATGTGATGCATTTTTATTATTGATGATGTGTTAAAATCAAACACAGTAAATAGAATAATTATCTCTCCTTTTGCAGCTCAGAAATTGCTTTGATTAAGGTTAATGAGCATCACCACCCACAAGTCAATAAGCTAGAATCTTCTTATTTATTCAACCAGTATTTATAGAGTGGCCTTGTGGGCTGAACATGCATTTACTCTTATTGTCTCTCCTCCCTCCCCCAGCCACCACCTCCTACCAGTCCATCAGTTGACTCTAGCTCTGAAATCCCTTCAGGCTGCCCCTCTCCTCGAAAGGTTCAGCCTTCTCGATTCTGGGAGGATCCTGGGAGGCTGGCAGGCCCCTCCACCTGGGCTCTGGTCTCCAGTTACGTGGGTTCTTTTCCGTGCGTTTTACTCATGGTCCTATAATGTGGGGTTCTTTTTGCTTTTTTTTAGATAGAGTCTCCCTCTATTGCCCTCAGTAGAGTGCCATGGCATCATGATAGCTCACAGCAGCCTTCTACTCTTAGACTCAAGTGATCCTCTTGCCTTAGCCTCCTGAGTAGCGGGGACTATAGACATGTGCCCAGCTAGTTTTTCTATTCTTAGTAGAGATGGGATCTCACTCTTGTTCAGGCTGGTCTAGAACTCTTGAGCTCAAGCAATCCACCTGTCTCAGGCTCCTGAAGTGTTAGGATTACAGGCGTGAGCCACCGTGCCCAGCCTGCAGAGTGTTCTTAGCAGTCATGCATGCTTTGAACAGCCCTGCCCACGGCCCATGAAGGACATTCAAGGTCACATCCAGGTGGTCCATATAAGCCTCCAACAGAGGCCAGAAGAACTCTCCTATCACTCTCTTCCCAAACATTCTGGTCTTGTCACTTTCTTGCTTAAAACCCTTTGATGGTTCCCTTTTGCCCTGAAGATAAAGTGCTCATTCCTCAGCATTCCTTTCCATGACTATCATGAAAAAAGACATTAGTAATTATCACCATCTAATATAATATACATTTTACCAATTTGTTATTTTCCCCCACTAGAATGTAAGCTCCGTGAAGGTCGTCATTTTTGTCTGTTCTGTTGGCTATCACATCCTGAATGTCCAACGTCTAATAAACAGGCCCTAGATGTCTGTTGAATGATTGACCCACCAAATATATCACTAAATTATAATTATGTGCATTAATTATTTGACACTTTTGCCCTGTTATATCCTGGGAATAATTAGGCCTCATGAAGCTCCTTGCCAAACGTCCAGGTGCAAATACAAAGGGAGATCCTCCCTCCATTAAGTACCAAAGGCCAGGGAGAAGGAAGGCGGGATTTACACAAAGGGTTTAGTCATCAGTTCTCAACCTTGGCTGCATGTTAGAATCACCCTGGTAAAAATACCAGTGATGGTTGTGCTTTGGGGAAAACAGAGAATTGAGAGACAGTGGCAGGACAGCAGATGGCTCAGTGAGACCTCGGGGCGTCTCCTCCAGTTCAGCATGTCAAATCACCATAGTTAGGGATATTGACTTATAGGCTCAAACAATTTTAAAACAGCTGAAAGAGACGATTCAGAATGTTCCCAGGACAAAGAAACGATAAATGTTTGAGGTGATAAATAAGCTAAATGCCCCGATTTGATCACCGTACATTGTGTGTGTGTCTCAAAATATCACCCAAACCCCGTAAGTATGTACAATTGCTATATATCAATAAAAAAACCACCCAAACCCCGTAAGTATGTACAATTGCTATATATCAATAAAAAAACCTCAACTGGCTTTATAAAACATTTAAAAAGTGAAAGTACCAATGCTGGACCCAGTCCAGAGAAGGGTTCTGAGATGGGGGCTTGAACTTAAAATTTCTTTCTTTTTTAAATTTAATTTTATTTCTTATAGCATAACTGTGTACATTAATGCAATCATGGGGTACAGTGTGCTGTTTTCACATACATTTTGAAATACTCTCAGCATAAAATTTCTTTATAAGCTGACCTGTTGATGCCAATGTTGAGGATCATTGCACTGTGCTCAAAGCTGCCCAAGGCTAGACAATGAGTTGGTCTTGCACACGGGCCTGCCACTGAGGTTAGAGGAGAGGGGGGCGGTCTCAGGACTGACCAAGGCACTCTCATCTTTTTAATTTACTTATCTTTTTAGACACTCTCACTCTGTTACTCAGGCTAGAGTGCCTTAGCCTAGCTCACAACAACCTCCAACTCTTGGGCTCAAGTGATCCTCCTGCCTCAGTCTCCTGAGTAGGTGGGACTACTGGTGCCCACCACAATGCCTGGCTGATTTGTCTATTTGTAGTAGAGACAGAGTCACACTCTTGCTCAAGCTGGTCTCAAACTCCTGAGCTCAGGTGATCCTCCTACCTTGGACTGGGATTATAAGTGTGAGCCGCCCCTAGTGGTACTCTCATTTTTTTTTCTTTTTGCAGTTTTTTTGGCTGGGGCTGGGTTTGAACCCACCACCTCCAGCATATGAGGCCAGTGCCCTACTCCTTTGAGCCACAGATGCTGTCTGGTACTCTGATTTTTTAACGACAGGATGATTGAATATTCCTGTTACCAACTAAGGGGAGGAGGGTACATAGCCTGGAAAAGGAGGGTTCATTCGCCTACATTTATAATCCTGAGTTTAGGTTGGAATCAGCACAGTTCAGTTCTCAGCAGCTGGAAAACTAAAGTGGGAACCTGCAATAATGGGCATCTGAGTCTGGATTTAGGATATCCTGGACCCCTCCACTCACAGAGGTGGCCAGCGGTCACTACCCTTACTACATACTATGTTCCCTCTTCTGTCTCTTGTCTTTACACTTCCACACTCAGCCAGTACGAGAGATGCTGGACACTCCTGTGACCTGAGTTAGCATGGTTGTGCACCTCTGGGAATAAACTAAAACACACTGAATTAAAACAATGAGTTTTATGGCCTATGAATTGTATCTCAATCAATCTGTTATAAAAATGCATTATAAAATTCACGGGCCCACGTGAAGTATAGTAATCTACCAGTGAAGACTTGGAACAAGGGGCAGGGAGGGGGTATTTGTGTGCTTGTTTACTGTCTGCTGGGGGCTTGGGCAGATCCTTCACACTGTTAGGTGTTGTCTCTTCCTTTTCAGGCCCACCTCTACATGGTCTTCATTGTCAAATTTATAGTGCCAGGTTGATTTTTTTATCTGAGAAAAAGGCAGCAGTGCTGTTATTATATACAATACCATGGCTCTTAGAAGTATGTTTTTTTGTTGAAACGATCTAATCTTCTTGCCTCTGCAGTTGCCTAATTTGCTGTAGTTAAGGCTGGTCACATCATTCCTCATAACCCTGTATGGTGTGTCAGATTGCCTGGGAGTACCGGCTTCTAATGACTCTCTCAAAGGTTCTTACTATCTTATTTTGTCTATGATGACCACAAATACAAGGCTTAACCAGAGTATACCAAAATGTGTGAGCAATCCTTTGTATTATGGTCACATTCAATCCATCCTTTGGAAATCCCTGGCAGACCTTGAACAACACATTGTGCAGTCTTCTTTTGACTCCCCAGGCACCGGAGAGAATGATTTCTTCCAATGCCGACTTCACTCTGGTCTTTGCATGTTGCCACTTGCAGGGAGGATAGCTGAGGAACACACAGGTGGAGGGAGAAGGGCTGTCCCTTGTCTGGGATGGGTTAAGACTAACCTGGAAGAACATGATGTCACTAGTTCAGTTGGAGTCAGGAGAGGACATCCATTAGAAGACCTGTTGGCATTGTGTCACAATGAGGTCTAAAGACCTTGGAGAAGACTGCCCAGCCACCCCAGGGGGCTGTCTGACATGTGGCACAGACCCTGCAAAGGGCATGGGATGCCAGGGGTGGGAGAGCACAGGTACCCCCAGTGCTCTTGGGTGCTGTAGACTTGAAGATGGAACTATGATTAAACACAGGCAGATGAGAGCTAATACGTGGTCCCCATGCCACGCACACAGTCTAAGCCCAAGAATGGGTGGTGGAGCTTTGGCAGCCTAGATTTCAGAACTCTTGTTGTGACTGACATACATATTACCAAAAGAAGTGTGACAATATGATTCTGGCAGTCTAACCTTGTGCACGTCCACTGAAGTAATACTGAACCGTTCAGCAGAAGCAATTAATGTGCCAAGCTGCCTTCCTGGAACCAGGGCCCACCCATGAGCGACTGGGATAGCTGGTCAACCTCATGTGTAGGACAGAGAGTCTGAGAACACACCAAAGGCATAAACAGGGAGAAGGGCCTATGCAAGTCCTAGTCTAGTCTTGGGGTGCCCACCTGGATGTCTCTGCTAGCCCCAGCAGGCCCAGACACCATAGAAGAGGTGTGGAACCGAGAGCAGGGGCCCTGTTTGCCCAGATCTGAAAGTGGTATTGTTTTTAGGATCACCTCGTACTATCTTGTTTCCAAGTTTCTTAGTTTAAAAATTCCACACAGGGAATTTGCTTGTCCTACCTATCATTTTTGCTCTGGGCAAAAGCATGGCCTGTGGACCCCTAAGTGTCCCCAAGATTCTCCCAGGGGTCTGTACAGTTAAAACTATTTTTATGATAATACTAAGATATCACCTGCCTTTTTCATTATGTTGATGCCTGCAGTGATAGAATAAAAGCTATGGTATATAAAACTGCTGGCCCCTTGGCACCCATCAAGGCGATGCCACCAACCATTCCAGTAGCCATTATGCTTTTCACCACCATGTACTTGCAGGAATAAAAAAGTTATTGATGAAATCATAAACAGTATTCATTTTAGTGAATCTCTACCTTTTATGCGAGATTTTTGTTTTTATTTACTTTTTTAGAGACAAGTCATAATCTGTTACCCAAGTTGGGGATGAAGGCTTGAGCAATCTTCCTGCCTCCACTTCCTGAATAGAGTCTTTTTAGAGTCTGGTGAAATCTGTGCACAGCCCTTCTGCTGCAGACCAAAGTACAAGGAGAATCTCCAGTAAAGGCAGTGACGTGACTGAGTTGCAAGCTGAACTAGCCACTTTTTACATCACCATCCTTTTACTTATGTAAATTGTTTTTTTGCATTCATTTCAATTTTCATTTGATTTTCCAAACATTAACAAAGTCAAGAGTCTTACACCAATGATCTCAACTGAGACCGTGCAAAGCGACTCATTGTGTACAACAATCATTTTCCCCTTTAGGTTCTGCTGTTTTATACAATGGTGCAATTGACAAAATTGGATGGCATGTGCCTGGTTGGAGAATGTCATCTGTTTACAAAAAAGCCGTGCAAATAGTTTCTACTTTGTCTGCGAGTCAATTCACGATAACTGCTTATTTTCTTTTTTATTTAGGAGGCACATGAAAGATTAACTGCTCATTTTTATTCAACTACCTCACCAAAATACTACTACTACTACTAATAATAATGCACGACAGTCCCAATACTTTGTAGTACTGGAGGGTTGGTGTAGATATTATTATTATTATTTTTGAGGCAGGATCTCATTTTGTCACCCTCAGTAGAGTGCTGTGGCGTCACAGCTCACAGCAACCTCAAACTCTTGGGCTTAAGTGATTCTCTTGCCTCACCCTCCCAAGCAGCTGGGACTACAGGCACCCACCACAATGCCTGGATACTTTTTTTGTTGTCGTGATTGTCTTTGCTGTTCAGCAGGCCCGGGCTGGGCTTGAACCCACCAGCCTTGGTGTATGTGGTTGGCACCATAACTGCTGTGCTACATGCACAGACCCTGGCATAGATATTATTTGTTATCTTTAGTAGATTCGACTATTTAGCTTGTTAATATTGGCTCTTTCACTTGTGAGAATTATTGACAGAAAAAGTTTCATTACAGCTTTCTAGTATATAAAGATGTTTCTGATGAGATTGGTGGTGATACTAGTGAGTGCATCTTTTAAATATCCCATAATAAAGTATGTCATTTGGAAAATCTATATAATTTAGTAAACCAATATTTTCCAAATGGCCAAGATAGGATGTTCCATAACTACTTAAGCATGAAAAATCTACTTAAAGTAGTGGGTAGACCAGTAGATTTTAATATAATGATATGAAAAACTCATTGATACGATTTCACGTATGCCATTGCAACTAACTTTTGAGAATCTACCCCTCTTGAATCTGAAGGTCATATCAAAGGAGAATATTCACCATGATCTGAAATTGCTATTAAAATACTACCCCTTGTTCCAACCTTATAGCTGTGTGAGGCTGGATTTTCCTCATATTTGTCAACCAAAACAATGTCTCAGAGAAGACTGGACACAGAAACAGAATCTAGCCGTCCTCTACTAAGCCAGACACGAAGGAGGCTTGTGAAACAGTGCCGTTCTTCTCACTAAAATTTTTTGTTTTGGAAAATTTAATTGTTTTCCATAAAAATATGTTGTTTATGTTACGATATAGATGTAATGGGTTTACTATTTTTATGTTTATTTATTTATTATTGTTATTTTATAGACAGGGTCTTGGGATCTGTTGCCTAGGCTGGAGTACAGTGCTGTAATCAGAGCTTGCTGCAGCCTCTAACTCCTGGGCTCAAGCAATCCTTCTGCCTCAGCCTCCCAAGCTGACTATTGGCATGCACCATCATGCCTGGCTAATTTTCCAGTTTTAAATTTTTGTAGAGATGGGGTTTTGCTATGTTGCTCAGGTTGGTTTTGAACTCATGAGCCCAAGTGATCCACCCACCTTGGGCTCCCAAAGCACTGGGATTACAGGCATAAGTTACCAAACCAGGCCCCATTTTAGTGTTTAATGAACATTTTAATGTTTAATGTTTAAATGAACTCATGAATAAATGTTTGTAGAATTAAAAAATGTGGTACATATGAATAGATATAAGCCATGTAAACAAAAATTCTCTAAAGTCCTCAGTAATTTTTAAGCATGTCAAGATATTATGAGCCCCCCAGATTTGAGCACCACTGCTCTGTGTCAAGCTGGAAAGCCTGGGAATTGGTAGCTCTTGGTCAGGTGTCTCCTATTATGAAATTGTCTGTGGCAGGGGGCTGAGGGTCTGGAGTAAAGGCATGGCTATTACTACCCGTTCAGCAGGTCCTGGGGGAGAATCCACCTGTTACAAGGAGCCGTAGAGACAGCAGGTGCCATGACCACATGGCCGATTTTGGCTTATCCTTGAGATACTGTCTCCATGAAGTGCTCTCTGGGGCTAACTAGGTCATTCCCTAGCATCTTAGCAAACTTCAAAGCCTTGACACCTTTGATATTGAGTTAGTGTCCTATTCATGGAATTTTTTTTTTTTTCAGTTTTGGCTGGGGCTAGGCTTGAACCTGTCACCTTTAGGATACGGGGCTGGCGCCCTACTCCTTGAGCCACTGGTGCTACCCTTCATGGAGTGTTTTCACCAT
Organism: Galagoides demidoff; assembly: GCA_963574575.1. NCBI lineage: Eukaryota > Metazoa > Chordata > Mammalia > Primates > Galagidae > Galagoides > Galagoides demidoff. Next base: position 44,892 of record CAUYQV010123658.1, on the reverse strand, counting down.
GACAGTGCAAGTGGGTGAAGAAACACACTTGGCCCTGCCCTCATGGAGTTTATAGTCAGATGAGGAAATATTGCACAAAAAATTATATAATTACAAACTTTGCTAATGTGAATTTTATGCTAAGACTTGAAGGATGGCTGTAGTCAGCCAGGCAACGAATGGGCATTGGCATACCTGTATCTGTGTTCCTGTCTAGGCACAGGGCAGTGTGTGCCCAGGGACTTGGGATGTTTGAGGACTGTGAATGGCTAGGGGGGATACAAGTGTTGCATGGCCTGCGAGGAGGTCTTAGTGGTAGTTGGGGGCCAGATCGTGGATGGATTTTTAGGCTGTGTAAGGGATTTGGGATATATGTATGTATTTTTTTCTGAGCACTACTAGAATACTTTAAGCAGGGCAGTAAAGCAATCAGCTCATTCTGCCTTTGGTGTGAAGAACGGCTGAACTGGGACAAGTTTGTGAGCTGAGACCAGTGAGGGGTCCATTTGAGAGATAATACAGTAGAACCTCCATAGTGACCACTTCTATTCATTAACTACCTCCTTAAGTTGACCTAATTTTCATGGACAGGCACCACATGTATTTATCAGTACAGTAGGCCTAGTTCCTTATGTTGACCACCCCCTTTGCTGACTAGTTTGTTACAGTCCTTTGGGTGGTCAATGTATAGAAGTTCTACTGTAGATGATGGTGGCCTGGGCTAGGGGTCATGAAGAAGAGACATAGATGGCCTTAGAGATATTTTAGAGATAGAATATTCTGAGTTTGGTGAAAGAATGAATGAGGGAAATGTAAGGGGAAAAGAGGGGCCAAAAATTTATCCTGGGTTTCTAGCTTGAGCACCTGGAGAATGGGGGTGCCATCCTTCAAATGGGAAGATTGCCGAAGGGTCATCTGAAGGGAAGGGTAGGTGCTCCGTTTTGCACTGGCTAGGTGTGAGGAACATTCAGTACAGGAAGGGCCTTAGTGAAGGGTAGCAAGGCTCTGAGAGCCTGAACTGAAGAGGTTGGAATATTCCTGGTATGGAGCGGGCACTGCCTATGTACACACTGGTGTTCTGCGCCCTTTGTAGAACTACATGTGCTCTTTCCTCACGTGGATTGAATTTCTTTATTTGAACCATCCAGTGCTTCCAGAGCTACTATGGGGAAAGTTTAGGACAGGCTGGCAGCTGAGGCTGGGCTCACTAGACTGGCCACACTCCTGGGCATCCTGGAAGGTGACATCAGAGACTCAGAGAGGAAAAGGGAGCCTGGATGCACGTGTTTAATAGGCCTATGATAATGCAAAAAGCAATAAGACTGTGCCCAGCTCAGCACTCAAGCCACGCTTAGAAGTGAGGTAGACACTGCCAGTCTTCTGTAGCATAGGATACTATGTTTTTCAGAAATCCCAAATAAATCCTGGGTTTTGCTCACAAATACCCCAAGCACAAATGGAAGGGAAGACAAATAAGTCTGAAGCTCTGGCAGTAGCTGAAAATAAAGCAAGGGAGAGAGAGCTGGCAAAACATCAAAGCAAAGCTAGTTTCCCTCCAAGACTCCAGGCTAGTTCCAGACACAGTCATCAAATGTATGGAGGAGCAGAGGGCTTGCCCTGGGCTGGGTTGTGACAAAAGGTCCCCTTTGATACAGGTGCTCTTGTTCAACACTTTTCTACGTGTTTTAGCCACCAAGTAGGGTGGTACGTAGCTTAAGCTGGTGATGACAACCCCTTTACCCACACCAGCACTGACAGAGAAGGTAGCTAGGTTGAGCGCGGGTTGTGGGGTGTAGCATGGAAGGTTCTAGCTGGAACAAAGATGTTGGCCCAGGGTACTCTGAAGTCCTTAATGGAAATCTTTTGTTTCTATATACTCAGCCTAGTGCTGGCTGGGGGGTAGTCCTTGGCAAATATGTGTGGTACTGTACTGTGAACTGCTTTGTGGGAATAACACAGAGGGGATAAAACTTCCCAGGCCAGGAGAGGAAGTGCTACAGGGAGCCACCAGCCAGGAAGCTGGGCAGTCTCCCACGGGCTTATTGAGAAAGGTGAGGCTGTTAGAGGAAAGGAAGGGGACAGAGGGAGGAATGCTGGTCAGAACGAGAGGACAAGGACTGATGAAGGGGAGCAGAGGAGCAGAGATAGAGACATGGAAGCTCTCTGATGGGGATCAGGGCACGGGGCAGACGGATGTCCTGGTAGCCCTTCTGCTGGCCAAACAGAGCAACAGAGATGGTAGTTCCTGTAACTAAGCTCCTCTCACTGCCAAGTGATGGATGGAGGTGTGGAAAACTACAGTGGAGATTGTACTCAGCCAGCCATGGCTCTAGAGACTTTCTCAGCCAGTATCCCCAGACACCCCTCATATCATGTCATTCCTTAATGGCTCACCAATGGCTGTAGCTTTAAGTCTTACCTTCATTTATTCAGTCACCCAATCCATTTATTCATTAATTAATTTTAAAAGCATCTATTGGCCAGTTGTAGTGGTTTATGTCTGTAATCCTAGCACTCTGGAAGGCTGAGGTGGGTGGATCTCTTGAGCTCAGGATGAAACTAGGCCAAGTAATAGTAGGACCCCGACTCTACTAAAAATAGAAAAATTACCTGCGCATTGTGGTGGGGACCTGAAGTTGCAGCTACTCAGGAGGCCGAGGCAGGAGGATAGCTTGAGCCCAGGAGTTGAGGTTGCTGTCAGCTAGGCTGATGCCACTTCACTCTAGCATGGACAACAGAGTGAGACTCTATCTCAAAAAAAAATTTTTTAAAGCATTTATGGAGTACATCCTGTATGTCAGGCACATGCTAGGTACAAGAGTTACAGTAGTATAGTCATTGTCAAAGTGTGGTCCCAGGACTAGCCACATCAGCATCACTTGATGTGTTAGTTACCTATGGCTATGTAAGAAATCACCCCAAACTTGGTGGCCTGAAACAACAATAACCATGTATTATTTCTCATAGCTTCTATAGCAGGGGTCCTCAAACTTTTTAAACAGGGGGCCAGTTCACTGTCCCTCAGACCATTGGAGGGCCGGACTGTGGGCCCCGGGATGAGTTGGCTGCTAAGCAGGACAGGCAGCAGTGGCAAAAAACCTGGCAGGCCAGATAAATGTCCTCGGCGGGCCACATGTGGCTCGCAGGCCGTAGTTTGAGGACACCTGTTCTATAGGTTCTGGGTTAGGGTCTGCCATGAAGTAGCAGTCAATACTGGCTGAGGCTGCAGTCATCTTTGTGATTGACTAGGACTGGAGGATCTGGTTTCAATGTGGCTGGCAAGCTGGTAATGGTTGTCAGTGGGAAGCTTCAGTTTTTTCTATGTGATCTTTCCACAAGGCTGCTTGAGTATCCTTACAACATGGTGGTTAGCTTCTCTAATAATGAACAATCCAAGAAAATAAGCTTGAAGCTGAAATTTCTTTTATAAGCAAGTTTTGGAAGTCATACACCATTGCTTCCACAAAACCCTGTTAGTCACATACATCAACCCTATTCAATGTGGGAAAATACCCCACAAGGATACGAATACCAAGAATTACCAGGGCCATCTGTGAGACTAGGAATTGATTAAAAATGAAAATAACTGGGCTTGCCCCAAGACCTACTGAATCAGAAACCCAGCGTGGGGAACTACAATTGGTGTTTTAACATGCTCTCCAGGTCATTCTCATGCGCACTAAAATCTTTCGAACCACTGCAGTGATGTGTGAAACAATCTCTGCTCACAAGTTGCTCACGGCCTAGCTGAAATTACTAAGCAATCGTGAAACAATGTTGTATCAAACACATGGGGAGATGTCAGGGAAGGTTTCTTAGCCTGTCATTTAAGGTCTGCCTTAACCTTATCTAATGAGGAGCTCATCTGATGCTGCTGTTTTCATTCCTCTCCTACTTGGGACCTCTGCCATGGCCTGATTTCTTTCTTGCCCCTTTCCCCCACATTTTGCTGATTCCCTATTCTTGGACTGAGCTGCTAATGGATGTGACAGCATCTGGCATGGTCCTGACATATAATAGTTGTTCAATAAATGCTTCTTCCCTGAATCTCTGGGCACTTAGAATCTGCCTCATACTACCTGATCTTTGATGTCACTGATGCCTTTTGCCTTTTTTTCCCTCAAAAATTCTCTATTTGTGACAATTTTTATAACTCTTATTGCTGTGTAAATTCCATCCTTTGAGGACACCTTTGACCTTCCTATTGTCATCTCCTATCACTACCTCCGGGTGTTGGAGCCCCCACCTGCAGCAATAGGCTTAAATCACCACCCAGTTGCTATGAGAGAAGAGCCTCTGATGTCAAGTACTTCTAAGTTGGTCTGTCTTAGCTAAGGAGCTCCTACAATGCGCATGGCCTCGAGGTAGGTCCTGGACTGATGGGAGAGAGTCCCCTTTTATATTCTATTACCTGCCAACCAACCATTCAGTTATGTCAGGCACCTCCTGTGGCTGAGAAAGTGTGAGATTCCAGGAATAAAAGACCTGCAGGACTTCGAGCTTTTCCATCTACCAAGTGGGTAATCCTGAGCAATTCCTTTTCACTAGTTCAAACCTCAGTATTCTCAACCATGAAATGGTGCTCATGGCCACCCACATCTGAAGGGTCATAGATGCATTAGTAAGGAATGTATATGATAGAATTAAACTATAAAATTGCTATGGAAATAGATGCTAATGCTTAAGAGTTTTTGGTTACTTAACACATTTATTAAATACATTCAGGCCTCATATCAGGCCCTGGATAGAAAATGATGAAAGAAGTCCCTTAATCATCATATGAGATTTTGCAACGATTATCAGAAAGATGTATGCAAAGACAGACAGACACCTCTGAAGAAAGGGCTAGAGACAGTATATGTGGGTGGAGATTGTGTGGGTGGAGCCTATATGTGTGGGCAGAGACTGTGGGTGGAGCCTTATGTGCTGAGACTGTGTGAAGAGAGACTGTGTGTGGGTGGAGATGGCATGAGGGGGCAGAAGGACTAAGGATCTTGAGGAGGGAGGAGACAGGGACCAGAATCAAATGTGGGCTGTCCAGGGGTGGTCCTCCAAATCTTCAGCCTCCTTTCTGCACTCCCCCAAATCCCAGCCACCCTTGCTGACCTATACCTAAGGGGAATGAGGACCTGTAGGAAGAATGGGGAAGTGGGATCTCTGAGTTCTTCTGAGTTTGGTTTCACCTGGCAGAGGCCTCTTAGAGAGCCTTGCCCCAGTGACCATTATCCCTGCCTCTAAGGCCATCCTTCAAGCCTCATCGTCATTTATTTTTTTCTTAATGTGGCATCTGAACTTAAATATTCCTCAGATTGTCTTCATTATTAAAAACAGGCATCAGTTCTAATTGCCTCTAAGACTAATTCCCCTGTACAGCTGGAGTAATTGCAGATGTAAACATGCTTAACAACATCGCTTCATTTGAACTTGAACTGCCCATGTGGAGAGGGGTGAGGGTATTAAGAAGAGTCAGTTCAGCAGGGATCTGTTCGGGGGTGGTCACGCCTCACTGGCTGGCTTCTAGTAAGAGACTGTATTTGTCCCCTCTTTTGCTAAGTGGTGTTCTTCCTATCCCTCTGGCCTGGGAAGAAAAGCAGTCATCTGCTTGCCTCTGATGAATTCATGTTCAGAGCAGATGACAGCTGGGTGCAGCAGAAAAATCCCTGAAGTGGAGTCAGGAGACTGGGGTTTGTCCCAGCCCTGTCACTAACTAGCTGGTATCCTTGGCCAAGTCACAAAGCCTCTTTGTACCTTATGTCCTCATCTGGTGGGATGTGGGAAGGCTGAGGGTGATCCCTGAAGGCTCTTCCTGCCTTTGGGTCTGGGATATTGAAGGAGCCTGTAAGCTTGGTTCACGCGCGGTGAAACAAACCCAGCTGCTTCTCCAGACCTCGCTTTCCTCCTCACAGGCTGGAATTTCTTTGCACCCCAGCATTACTTCAGACAGGTTTGGGTATTTATTGTACAAAAGATAAACACTGCAATGCAACTGCTGCCTGGCAGCCTTCACATAATGCTGTCTGTCCTGTATCTTTTAGAAAAATTCAGATGAAACAGTGTAAGACAACCTCTGGGGACAGTCCAGTCCTCGATTTCATGGCGAGGCTAACTCTGAGTCTGTGTCAGCGCCCAAACTTAAACTGCCATCTCTCCAACCCAGTGTGTTTCTGTATAAGGTCATAGTTTGCAGTATTATTACTGGACTAGTTTATCTTTGGTCATTAAGGCATTTAACTCCCTGTATCAAATAGCTGCGGAGCTCCTGTGATGTGTCACACCCTATGGTCAATAACGTAGACAGCACAAAGGATACAGTGCTCTCTTCCTTAGGACATGATTTTATAGAAAGCATATTTTATGCACTGATTGTCCAAAGGGGATAACTGCGTGTTTTGAGCGTTTTAAGGTCCTAGCACATTGCCCTTCAAAATAACAGCTATGACATATTTTTTGTCTATCGTAAAACTATGTGCTAGCCCTGAGGCTGAGCTCTTTGTAGATCCTTTCTCATTCAGTCTTCACAATAATCCTGTTCCATGATGTGGGAGCTGAGGCCCAGAGACTTTGGGTAACTTGCCAAAGTTATGTAACTAGTCATGACAGACTAGAGATTGAAACCAGGCCCGCCTGCTTCTAAAGCTCACCTTACCTTATGAGGAGTCGTCTTTGTGTTAAGTTGACAATTTAAAAAGATTGGTTGAGTAATTAAGTGAGCAATGAGTGCTTGAAAGAATAAATAAATAGAAGGACTTTGGAAAGACCCTGGGAGGCTGGAGGGGGTTCTATATGCTGCCCTCTATGCCCTGTTGAGTGGGGCCCAGGCCCAGAGCCTTTTTAGTTCTAGTCCGATCTTGCCCGTAACAGACCCACCCCTGTGCTCAGCACACCTTACCGACCTTTTAATTTGAGGGGAGCCTCTGCTTTCAGTCAACCAGGTCATTTCTTTTCATTTGCTTTCCCCCTCACCTCCACGCCAGGCCCATTTCCTGCTTAGCTCTCACACAGTCTGATTCTTATCCTAAGATCCTGGGATACCAGAGTTACTCACTCATCTCTTTTGCAGAGTCCTGAATTGAGACCAGGCAGAGGAGCAGAGGCAGCCTGGTTCATCCCTGCCCTCGGCCTGCTCCCCACAATCTTGTCTATGCGCAGAGTTTCTGGCAAACTGAGCTGAACCAGAGACCCAGGAGCTGGGAGGCGCTGGTCAGTGATAGCCCTTCCATTGGGGAAGCCCCACTTGATGCCACCTGGTGTCAGCCCCGTGAAGGCTCTAAGGTCAGCGATGCCTCCATGTGCTGACTGGGAAGGCTGTGAACCCCTCCAGACCTTGTTTTCTCTGCCCTCCCTCACTGGAGCTACCTATGTGTTTGTGTCAGTGTCCCTGTTCCCTTATGCCCCTTCAGCCTCCCTGCAAAGCTCAGTCCTGCCTCAAGAAAGGCTGAAAGACTCATTCCTATGGAAATGGAGATGTCAGGGCTATCCAGACATGGGATGAAGGAGGAAGAATGGACAGTGCAAGTTAGTCTGAGGGTGACCCTCACCCTCCGGGGGGGGGAGGACGGAGGAACTGGGGCCGCTGTGGGAGGAGGACTGGGGCCGCTGTGGGAGGAGGACTGGCTCCTCCTGGGCCTGTAGGTTGCACATTGACCATTGACAATTGACCTGGTCACTGCCAGGAGAGAGAGAGACAGGGACAGGTGGGGTCAGATTTCTTGAAAGCTTACTGCTTTGTTCCAGGGCTGCAGGGACTTGGGCTGACTTTTCTCCTCTTACAGATGAGGAATCCCGAGGCTTAGAGAGGCTAAGTAACTACTCTCTCAGCGAGTGATGGAACAAGCATTTGAAGCCAGGCACATGTGATTTCAAAGCCCTTGTAGCTCCCCTAAGAGTGAGCATTTCCTACCTGGTGCATTTCCCCCCTGTGTGCATTTCCCCCTCTTCCCCCTGCTTCCTGGCTGCTCTCTGCAGGTGGCTCAGACCAGTGCTGCTGCAGTCGGATGGTGACGCCTGTGTTAGTGAGTGTGTCTACATGCACAAGTGAGCTCACACCCCACACACAGTGTGGGCAGTGCAGAGAGGAGGAGGAAGGCTTACATCCCTCAGATCCACAGCAGGGTCTGCAGAGATGCCGCCTTGACACCATGCCGCCAGCTACTGCTCCTGCCCCAGCTCTCTGCTCTCCCCTGAGGTCAGACTCCTCGACCTCCCTTCCCCAGGCTGCCCAGGGTTTGGGAGGGTCTGGGTGCTAGTGTGTTGCAGGCTTTATTCTCTGTCCCTGGGGGGCTGTTGCAGATGGCTCACATGTGGTGTGTAGCACCAAGTCAAGTTTATTTTACTCAATTCCCTCTTCTTTATGTGCTAAAAAGCTTTAGGGAGGAAAAAAGGGCTCTTCCAGAAAATTACACCCTGGCTTCTCCCTTTCTGCTGCTCCGAGGAAGTCATTTAAGATGGAAATTAGAGCTCATTATTGCACATTTAATTACCCACCAAATGAATGGCATATTTAATGGAAATGGCAAAATCCTCCAACATGTGTAAGATTTCCAGTTCATACATCTCCAGACAAGTTGCACAATAATTCATTAACTGGAGATGTGAGTTGCTGGGGCTGCCTCGAGGGAAAAGCAGAGCCAGGAAGTGGGGCCCGAGGATGGACGAGGCAGTTAGCCCCTTGGGACTGAGGTTCTGCTCCCACTGTGCCCTGAGGTGAAGGCCCCTCCTCACCAGGGCAGGGCAGGGCATGGAGATAGATCGGCATGGGGGGTGCAGGAGCCTGGCAAGCTGGTCCTCACCTGGGTGGGGACAAAGCGGGAGGACAGCCTATCTCCAGCCCTTCTCCCTACTCCAGGTTCCCATGTCACCTGTGCAGCATCAGTCCAGATGTACGAGCAGGTGTGGGCTGGGGAGGGAACTTCAGAAATGGCAGGGGCAAGGAAAGAGATTCTGAGGCAGTTATGGCGGGGACAGCCTCTATCACCTCTGCCCCCTGACCAATGCTCCACCTGTGTCCTCTCAGATTTGACTTCAGGCTGTTGTTACATTTTAGGAATATTTGTTCGTTCATTCAACCAGCCAACATTTATGGAACATCTGCTATTTGTGGAAAATCTGCTTGTTAATTCGACCATGCAAGCAATCAACCTTCTTATTAGGTACCTATTATTCATTCATTTTCTCATTCATTTTAAGCAAGGAACTAACCAGACAATATATATTGGATACTTGGTGAATTATTTAGTCATGCAACCAGTCACCATTCACAAAGCACCCACCCTCTGACCACCAGCCACCTATCCACCCACCCACCCACCTGAATATTTACTGAGTATTAAATGCCTATTCATTCATGCCATCAGCAAACATATGTCGAACCTCACTGCAAACCAGGTGTTGTGTAGACGCTGGAGAAGCCAAGGTCAAGACACAGATCCCACCTTGAAGGAGCTTCTAGTTGAGTAATAATGTTAACATCCGACATTTATTCAGCATTGAATATATACGCCCAGGTCTATGCTAAGTGTTTTAAATATATAAACTTATTTCCTAGGGGAGGTGGCATGAAGAAACAGGTATAGAAATTTCTCAGTGTCACACAGTTTTTCGGTTTTTGTTTTGAGATGGAATCTCTCTCTGTCACCCAGGCTGGGGTACAGTGGCACGATCATAGCTCACTTTAGCCTTGAACTTCCGGATTCAAGCAATCCTCCAGCTTCAGACTGCTGAGTAGCTGGGAATACAGGTACACGTCACCATACCCTGCTAATTTTTTTAATGTTTGTAGAAATGGGATCTTGGTATGTTGTCTAGGCTGGTCTCAAACTTGTGGCCTCAAGTGATCCTCCTGTGTGTCTCCCAAAGTGCTGGGATTATAAGCATGAACCACTGAGCCTGGCTTCACAGAGTTCGAATGCCAGCAGACAGACTGGAGAGTGTGTGCTCCTAACTGGACAGTGCCTCCCTGGGTGGAGTGAGTGGGGCGGCAGATATACCCTGCATAGTCATACGGAAGGAGAAAGGGGAATTGGCTCTGCTTGGAGGAGATAGAGAAGTTAGCATTTAAGCTGGATCTTTTTTTTTTCTTTGAGACAGAGCCTCAAGCTGTCCCCCTGAGTAGAGTGCCATGGCATCACAGCTCACAGTAACCTCCAACTCCTGGGCTCAAGCAAGTCTCCTGCCTCCACCTCCCAAGTAGCTGGGACTACAGGTGCTAGCCACAATGCCCAGCTATTTTTTGGTTGCAGCCATCATTGTTGTTTGGCGGGCCGGGCTGGATTCGAACCCGCCAACTCAGGTGTATGTGGCTGGCGCCTTAACCGCTTGAGCCACAGGCCCCGAGCCTTGGGCTGGATCTTAAAGAAGGGAAAGGGGCAGTGTCTGGAGACACTGCAATGTTCAGAATGGGAAATACGGACAAGACACAGTTTCCATCCTCGAGATGCTTTTAATCTAAAAGGGGAGGGAATGTACGGGCACAAAGGACTTCACTACAAGGAAAGGTAGAGGCAGGTGGCAGGTGTGAGCTGGAGTGAGTGACTCTTACAAGCGGTACTGTCCCCAAATCCACAAGGGGGTCCAGCCGAGGGCCTATCACCACACAAGGAGCCGGTTACTGAGACCAGGAGGATTGCCAAGGAGGAAAGGAATTTTAATGGAAAAGCCATCTGCCAGGAGGAATAGTCTCCAATCCATCTGCCTGGCCCGCTAAGGACAAGGCCGGGTTTTTACAGTGGGTGGTGGAATGGGGTCGAGTTGCATAGCTTGGAAGTCCCGGGGTCTTCGGGCTGATTCCAGAATCAGCTGTTGGTGGTGGATAGTGAGACCTGTGGAGAGGTTAGTTAAATCTGGTTGTTAGGCTTGACTGGTAAAGTCTGAGGAAAGAAAAGCAACTTAGGGAGGGGGTCATTTAGTAAGGCTCATTCCACAATAAAGGCAGTCTGTGGAGAGTAGCGGAGGGAAGAAAGATTCCTTCCAGCTGGAGGTTATCAGAGATGCTGTTAAGGAGGAGACAGAACTTCAGACAGACCTTGGGTAGGACATCCCGAGAGAAAACGGATGGGGGACAGCACCCAGCAGGGCGAGCGAAAGGAGAAGACACAATGGGGGAAGAAATAAACGCTGCTGACTCCCACTTCAGCCTCAAATACCCAACAGTGAGTGGAGGAGAAGTCTGGAAAGATGGCGCTGATTGTGAAGGGGCTTGGACCTTCCGCTGTATGGAGATTAGGCTTTGTTTAGTGGCCAGTGGAGAGGGCCAGTTATCTCCTTTTCGTCTCCTTGCTTTTCTGCGCTGGAAAATGAGCTCCATGAGCTGTGTTAGCTCCCTCGCTGGCCAGCTTCTGGGCAGTAGATTGCAGCGTGGGAGGGGAAAGATCGGCAGCTGTCACCCCTGCTTCCTCTCGCTGCTTGCCCTTCCAGAAATCTCTCTCTCTCACTTTCTTCAGAGGTCTACATTTTAAACAATCACTCCAGATAATCTTAATATTCAGGCAGGTCTGATAATTGCTCATCTATGATGTTTATTAATCACTTTCTCATTCAATCTTGTAACCCAGAATAATGTTCTTTGAGACTTAATATTCTTAGAGAAAACTAAGGCTCAAAAGAGTTGTGGCACGTCCAGTGTTGAGATAGAGGGTTGGCAGGAGTAGCTTAACTGAGTCAGGAAGTCTCAAACTACCCTGATCAAAACAAGATAGGCACAAGCTCGAAGTGGTTAGACCCAAGATGGTAGAGGAATCAACTGTTTCTTTTTTTTGGCGGGGATGGGGGTGGGGGGGGAACAGTCTCACTTTGTCATCCCCGGGATAGTGCTGTGGCATCATAGCTCACAGCAACCTCCAACTCTTGGGCTTATCCTATTCTTTTGTCTTAGCTCCCGAGTAGCTGGGACTATAGGTACCTGCCACAATGCCTGGCTATTTTTAGAGACAGAGGTCTTGGTCTTGCTCAGGATGGTCTCTAACTCCTGAGCTCAAGCGATCCACCCACCTCGACCTCTCAGAGTACTAGGATTATAGGCACGAGCCCCCGGCCCAATCAACTGCTTCTTGTCCTTGCAGCTCCCCTATGCCCTCGTTACCATTAAGCTTTCTAAGGAAACCTCTCACTCCCGAGACACACCTGACGCCATGACAGTTCTGGATAGGTCATATTTAGTCCAAAGCAGAGTGTCACCCTAATTCCGGGAAAACACCTGTCCTTTCCAAGACATAACATGAATTTTCAGCCTATGGTTTAAGTCTTTGCTTAGATAAAGGCACTTGACTAATGGAACCACCCGGGCTGTTCTCCACAGGGAGAACCAGCCTCTACTCTGGGCAGAGTTGACTTTTTATACTTTCTGTACTTTTTAAAACTTGCTTTCACTTTTCACTGTTAGCTTGCTCCTGAATTCCTTCTTGCACAAAGTCAAGGATCCACTTGGACTTCAAGTGAGTCCGGGCATTGGGAATTACTTTCCTATTGAGAGAGGACACCCAGGTAAGTAAGGTCTGAAAGAACGAGTCTTCTCTGGCAGTGCCTGTGGCTCAGTGGGTAGGGTGTCAGCCCCATATACTGAGGGTGGTGGGTTCAAACCCAGCCCTGGCTGAACTGCAACAAAAGAATAGCTGGGCATTGTGGCAGACACCTGAGGTCCCAGCCGCTCAGGAGGCTGAGGCAAGGAGTTGGAAGTTGATGCGAGCTGTGTGATGCCATGGCACTCTGCCAAGAGGTATAGAGTGAGACTCTGTCTCTTTAAAAAAAAAAAAGTCTTCTCATAGAAGCCCAAGGACACTTCTGTGACTCAGCTCTTAGGAATTTGTAGAAACTTAACTTCCTAAGACCTTGAAATTAACGCTTGCTTCTGCTTCTGTAAAAGCCTGAATCCACCTTCTCCAGCTCGATTCAGACTGACCAATGAGAAGGGTACCCATGGACAAGGAAACCTTGGCTGGAGATGAAATGCAAAGGACAGAGCCAGTTGGGGAGCTCAGCCATTTTTGGACTCCAGTCTGCGGGGACTCCATCTTTTAAACACAGATGTTCTGGTGTTTCTTTCTGTCCATTGAACATTGATTTCCTGCAACACTGTGACACCATCACCAACTTTTAAGCAGATTATCTAGGATTAAAATTCACATTTCTTTTCCTTTCGACAGAATCTTATTCTGTTGCCCCAGCTAAAGTGTAGTAGTGTCATTACAGCTCAATACAACCTCAAATTCCTGGATTCAAGTGATCCACCTGCCTCAGCCTCTGGAGCAGCTGGGATGACAGGTGCACACCATGATGCTTGGCTAGTTTTCCTATCTTTTTGTAGTGTTACTGTGTTGCTCTTGCTCAGGCTGGTCTTGAACTCCTGGCTTCTAGTGATCCTTCTGCCTTAGCTTCTGCCAAAGTACTAGAATTACAGTTGTGAGGCATTGTGCTCAAAATCCACATTTCTGATTCTCTATTCACTATGCTATTTTTTCATATCTTGGGTTCTCTAATCTTTGCATTGCCAAATATGTCCTATTTACTCTCTGATGCCCACTTTAACTAGTATCTGCTCTACACATCCTCCCTCTAAGTTTCTCTGGTTCATCCTCATCTCAATCCCCAGGTTACCCCTGCTTTATACCGTATATGCATATCTTCTCTTTCCTGTTGTCTCTAAACCTTTAAAACACACAGGATTGTATGGTGGTTAGTGTAAGACTTCAGGGATCTTTGATTTCTTGTACGCAAAAAATCTCACTGATGGCTCGGCGCCTGTGGCTCAATTGGCTAAGGTGCCAGCCACGCACACCTAAGGTGGTGGGTTTGAATCCCCAGCCCAGACCTGCCAAACAACAATGATGGCTGCAACCAAAAAATGGCCAGGCATTGTGGCGGGTGCCTGTGATCCCAGCTACTTGGGAGGCGGAGGCAGGAGACTCGCTTGAGCCCAGGAGTTGGAGGTTGCTGTGAGCTGTGATGCCATGGCACTCTACCCAGGGGGATAGCTTGAGGCTCCGTCTCAAAAAAAAAAAATCTCACTGATGCCTACTGCCCTCTTATCAGGTATTTGATCTTAGAGAATTAGTTTTTACAACTGGAAATGAGAAAATCATGCTTGCCTCATGGGGTTGTTGGGAGAATTAAATGAGATAATGCAAGGAAGTGTTAGTAACTGTGCAATAAACACTAGTTATTTTCTTATTAGGGTAAGTAGGAGGAAGATGAGCCAGCCAAGTTGACAGATAATTCCTGCAGGGAGGACAGAACCTGAGGGCAGGGTTTATGATGTTCTTTGCCAAATGCAAACCAGAAAGACCATTATTACATACCTAGGCATTTAATGATGCTATCTAATTTAATCTTCACAACAGTCTTCCTCGTTTGTATTCCTAATTTTATTTTACTGGAAAAAAAAATAACCCTAAATTTCAGCACGTTAAAATAACTTTATCTAGGTCCCTCGACTCACGTTAGCAAAACTTGGACTTGAACTCCTCGTATCTGTGTGACCTGCAGAGCCAGTGCCCCTCTGACACAAGCCTGCAGAGCCAGAAGAGCTGGAGGCCGGCAGGACACAGCCAAGGCAGGTCTCAGGACCCAAACAGGGCAGGTCCCAGATTCCCCGACTCCACTCCTGTCCACCTGCTGATTTCTCCTAAGAGGCCCTAGGTAATGACTCAGCTGGGAGCCATCCACCTTCTAGACCTAGAGGGAGAGAATTCTGAGGTAGAAAATGGCTTTTAAAATGTAATTTACCTTAATGCACTGCTATATTGTTCCTAATGTATATCCCATTGTGTGTGCCTGAGAGGCAGCCCATTACAGAAACCTTCCTAAAGAGAATATCTACACCCAGGCACTGTTACTTTTACAAACAAATGGGATGGGGTTTAACTGATCTGGCCGGGCCTGGGCCTCAGTGACTGTAGTTTAGATTCTGGGCTTCCAAGAAAGTGGCAAGAAGAAGACCCCATTGTCTCTCAGGAGTGTCATAGAAGGGTTTCTGGGGTGAGGCTTCCTTTGTCTTTGCATTCCCTGACCCCAGGGCCCTGTGGTGCTGGAATAAATCTGCCAAAAGCCACATGGGGGATTTCTTTCTGCAAGTGGGCTGAACTCTTCATGTTAATAGAAAGACAGCTCAGAAGAAAGGGGAAAAAAAGACTTATAATAAGTATCCTTCATGGTAAGTCATTAGGGAGTTTTATAGCAGATTGCTGGCATCTG
Organism: Galagoides demidoff; assembly: GCA_963574575.1. Lineage (NCBI taxonomy): Eukaryota > Metazoa > Chordata > Mammalia > Primates > Galagidae > Galagoides > Galagoides demidoff. Next base: position 29,730 of record CAUYQV010123658.1, on the reverse strand, counting down.
GGGACAGTGGGTCAAGTCTCAACTCAACCCTCACCTGACTGGTATACAGAAAGTGCTTAATGCACTCAGGGAGGGAGTCCACTTACTTTCTTCCAGTTTCTAACATTAATCTCCCTCCCACACTGAAGCTGTCACCTAGGGATTCCATTGAGTTCCCTGCAGGGAGCCACCCTCCCTCTTCCTCTCTGTCACTCAAGCCACATTTCAATCTTCCTGCTCCTGAGGCAAATAAGGGACCCGCCTCTGCCATATGTCAATGGAAAAAAAGCCATTTACTCTGTAAAACAATTTAAAGAGGTTTATTCTGAGCCAAATTTGAGAACTATGACCCAGAGCTACACACAAGGGGCCTTGAGCAAATGGGCTTGCTGTGGTTGGGTCACAGCTTGGTTGTAGGCATTTCAGGGAGACAGGCATTACAGGTCACAAGTCAATCCATGAAAGGCATACATGGGTTTGGCCTGAAAAGGTGAGATATCTCAAAGCGTGTGTATGTGGGTTCATAGGTGAGTTTAAAGTTTCTTTGGCTGGCAATTGGCTGAAGGAGTCAGGCTTTGTCTAAAAGAACAGGAGTCAGTGGCAAGGAATGCTTGAGTTAAGATTAGGGTCTGTCAATCAGAGACAAACTACCTCACACACAAGCTCAGACTCAAATACCTTGTTAGGTATATTGAAGACCTTCGGGTTTGTCTAGAAGAGCCTTAGGCCTGTTAATGAGTCTCAAGGGACACCTCTAAGAAGGGAAGGGGACATGATGAGCGTGTCTGTCTCCCTTCTCCAGGCTGCCAACTCAGTTGTAGGAGATCCCCTTGGCTAAGAGGGGGTCCAGTCAGGCAGCTGCTGGGGGGGAGGGTTTAAGATTATATTTAGTTTGCACCTGTCACATCTGGGGCTGTAGCTTCGTGTGAATCTGAAGGCATCTTGCCTAACAACTTCCTCACAGTGTACTGTGATCATAGAAGGAAAAAAAGTCCAGGTAGCTAATGTTAAGAAATTCCTTCTTTGAGTCTGTTAACAGAAAAAACAACAACAAAAAAAACCAATCCCCAAACAAAAGCAAAAACAAACTCTGTAAAATAATTCGAAGAGGTTTATTTTGGACCAATATGAGTGACCATGGCCTGGGGGAATATAGTCTCAAGAGGTCCTGAAAAAATGCACCCAAGGCAGCCGTCATAGTTTGGTTTTATACATTTTAGAGAAACAGCATCATAGTAAAATTGTGAATCAGTACGTGGAAGGAATACACAGATTTGGCCTCAGAAGGTGGGATATCTCAAAGCAGGGGCTTACAGGTTGTAGATGGGTTCAGAGATTCTTTTATCTGTAATCAGTTAGAGAAGTAAACGGGGGGGTGTAAAGATTTGGAGTCAGTTGAAAGGAATTCTTAAACGGAGATAAAGGAGTCAGCTATCTGTCACGTGAGGCTATGGCAGAGGTTAAAAAACATGACACATCATATAGTTTTAATTAAAAAAAATCTTTGATGAGATTTTATGGTTTGTAAGGCACGACTTAACCTTTTCCCGCACGGCGTTAGGCTTTTCCTGCATGGCGTTAGGTCCTGTTTACAATGAGGCTGAACTCCAAAACGGAGGTGTGTCTGACTTCCCTTCCCTTCATGGCTGAGAACTCATTTTTAAGGATTTTTTTTCTGGAATCCCTTTGGCCAAGAAATGGGTCTGTGTAGTCAGCAGGGAGCTTAGGATTTTATTTTTAGTTTACAAGTCTGTTACCTTGGAGAGGTCCTTCTCCTGGGACTTGGAAGTCTAGGGCCTTTGGTACCATTGCGTGATAAGCGGCATTTGGGATGTATGTGTCTAAGGGGGTAGTGCAGGTGAGAAGTGTTGGATGGACAAGGGAACCCTCACTTTCCCCAGGAGACGTGTGCAGAGTAGAAAGAACACTGGGACTTGCTTGGGTTCTCGTTTCTGCGTCCTGGTCCTGACTGTCTGGGTCTAAAGAATCAGAAGTTCCACTAATATCATAACCCCGTTTATAGTTTTCCCTCAGGCCCAGCTGTGATATCTAAGACCTTCCCATCCATCATCAATTCATCAGTCCATCAATCTGTCCATCTTGCCATAATTCTAGACTTATATCCTTTCTAAATTAGTAAGAAAAGGAAGTCATCCTTAGGAGAGTCTGAATTTTGAGGAAGGGCATAAGGCTCTTTGGCTCAGCTCCTTCAGCTGTGGGGAAGAAGTCCTCACGACCCTGACAAGAGTACAGCCATCTTGGGAGGACAGCAGGTGACAGAAATCAGCTCAGAGACCAAATGGCATGACCATGGCAACCGCCTCCCCACAGTCCTGGAGTGCTTCAAGGCCAGTATTACTGGCAAACATCAGAACAAGCAATCTCCTACCCTGGTCCTGGCTGACACTAAAGATAAGACCCCGGTGTGAAGATTAACACTTCTGCAGAAGGGAGTAATTCTACGATCAGTCCTTGACACAGCAACCATCACTCTGCAGAAAGATGACTTCTCTCATCTCTCACAACCCCCTCCTACATTCTAACTGTACCAATAAAAGCCTCTGGAAACTGTGATCAGGGGGCTGACTCTTGCTCAGACTCCACTCTGCTCTTTTCCAATAAAGCCTTTCCTTAGTCAGGGACTGGCCTCCCCTACTTGCAGATCCTCACCCCGACTCTACCCCTGACCCTCTCACCAGCCTTGTCTGTGCTGTCTTCTTCATGGTCCGCACCCTATTGAACAGGCTCTGTTCTGACCGCCCGGCCAGGGCGTCTGCTGTCCCTGCTCCCTCGCATTCTCCTCCACTTTGATCTGTCCATGCCCATCTTCTGTGCTTCCTTCAGGCTTTCGTTGAGCTCCGACTCACCCCAGGAAGCCTCTCCTTAATTTTTCTTTTCTGTTGCCAATGTCTGAACAAATGTCCCTCTTCATCTCTGCTTTCTGAGCATCATGAGTTTACCCCAGGAGGACACCTATACGTGAAGCCAGGGGTGTCATCTCAGGTTGGATATGTCCATTCATGGTCCATGTCCCTGGGTTTAGCTGTAAAAGAAAAAAAAATGCACCACCAACAACAACAAAAAAAAGAAAAATGGAATAAAAGACTTTATTTAAGACTACTGCAGTAGAGGTCAAAATTATTTACAATAGGGGAGAGATGGTGAACTCAACTCCGAATATAACAGGGACCAGTGAGGATCTATAAAGCCAATAGACAGGGTAAGGAAGAAGGTGAAAAATTCCTAAAAGCAACTTGGTTAGATACCCAGGGTAGGGAAGTCCCAATAAACTTGCTCCGCAAGCCTGAGCAAGCTTTGGTCAGAGAGGCAGGACTATCCACAGATTAGGAGCAGGAAGAGGGTAGCTGGGGCTGATCCTCTGCCTCTGACTTGGGGTCATTCAGATGGCTGAAACCTTTTGCACAGTGATCCTGATCAATGAGTCTCCCTGACAGTGTCAGCCTCTGCTTTTGAAGGAAGACTCACATACTGACCTGTGGGTGGCTGTGGGCATCACGGCTGCTCTGGGGTTAAGGGAAAGATTTATACTGTTTTCTTTGTGCATCAGCTGACTCTGGCTTCATGGCAATCTACCCCTCTCCGTGCCCTGCATTGGGAGGTGAGGGTTGGGAGTTACACCGCTCATATCCAGCTGTTCTCCTACTCTAAGTCTCCTTCCTGATGGGGAAGAGTGTGAAAGGGGGAGACCCTAGGGAAGCATTTTGGGAAAGATTGTGGAGAGGAAGCTGCCTGATGGCCATGTCTGCTGGGAATGTGCTGCCTCGTTACACATTCCCTAGGCCCTGGGGCTTATCTCTCCTGTCCAGGGAATTTCAGAGCCTACTGGAGCAGAGAATCCTGGGACAGAAGCAGGAACATGTCACAGGTTTTTATAGTAGAATCATCCTCGGAATTTTAATTACCTTATCTTCATACTATTATATATTTACCTGTTCCAATGATGAGATTACCCATTCAATTAGTACATAATTACTAGATCTATTACTTAAAGAAAAATACTTGGGGATAATTACACAATTATGAAATACAATTAGAAAATGACATATAATTAAATTGAGAAAAGCTTTTGAAACACTCCTCCTACTCTCCCACCCTGCCTTCCTGTACAAAAGATTCCTTGTGTTTATTCTCTCTCCTCTTTTTCTTCTTCAAGTACAAGTGCAGCCCAGTCTGGTCCAGCGTGACCAAGAGTGAGTATTTCCCCGGAGGGCACATGGCATTGGGTTTGGGGGTGCAACCCCGTATGATCTCATGGGGGCTTAGGAACATCTCAACTTTGGAAACTATATCTGAGGTTCTGCAATCATGGGGCACTTCTGCTACCCCATCTGCTGGGACTGCAGACAGGGAGGGACCTAGCAATTCCGGGCCTGGCCTCTCACAGGCTGGACTCTCAACTGAGGCAGGGGGCAGAGGCAGATTATCAGAGACTCTCCTACCTGGCTGCCGTGTTTTACCACTTACCATTTGGTAACTCTTTCACATTTCCCTGCTCCTTTCATACCATCCGATGAGACAAGACCATGGGTTAAGTGTTCCTGTCCCACTTCTTGGAACCCCTTTTCCTTTGATCTCTTCCTCTCCGTTTTCCTGTCTTTAATTTTCTGATTACCCATCTCATTCTTCTTTGCTGCTTCTTTTCTCTCTCTCTCTCTCTTTTTTTTTTTGCCTCACAGATTGTTTTATTATCCTCCAGAGTCCCATCCTCTCTCCTGTGCTCTTTCCTTTCTGGGTCCCTCAAATGGGGTGGAGGGGCAGAGAGGCAGGGAAAGAGCAAGATGCTCCCAAGACGCCTCTGTGGGGGACCACTGCTGACAGACACACCGTTTTCCTTTCTCCAGGCCACAAAGGCTGAGTATCTGCCCTACGCTTTCCTGCAGCTGTGTGGCCTTTTACTGTGGGCAGCAGTAAGACACCTCAGTGGGCAGCCTTGGCCTGCAAAACTTCCCTCTCAATGTTCCACTTTCTCTTCTTCTCTCTGCTGGCTGTCAGAACACCTTTGAAATAATTTTGAAGCAGGCAGGGCCCCTGTCACCTCTAGAGCAAGCACTCACTGTCACTCGCCACTCCACTTTTTTTTTTTTGCAGTTTTGGCTGGGACTAGGCTTGAACCTGCCACCTCCAGCATATGGGGCCGGCGCCTTATTCCTTTGAGCCATAGGCAGTGCCCGCTTCTCCACTATTTAGAGTTGTCTGAACAAGAAAATCTTTATTGCACTAAATCATTCAAATTTCTAGGCTTATCTCTTGTAGCAACTTCTTATACACCAAAACAGCCCTACTAACATGAACTACAACTGGGACTTTCATTTTTTCTTTGTACTGGTGATGTTTTGTTTTCTGCCTTCTTCTAAATGCAGAAGTTGGTAAATTTGTTGTTGTTTTTTTTTTTTTGCAGTTTTTGGCCAGGGCTGGATTTGAACCTGTCTGGCATATGGGGCCAGCGCTCTACTCCTTTGAGCTACGGGCGCCGCCCCGGTAAATTTGGTTAGTCTACTCTAATGGATGTCAAGGTGGCCTCCTGGCACCCATCTCCCCTTTGCTTGGTGACTACCCCAGTTTTGTTTAGGAACCCAACTCTGGTTCACACAACCCATGTGCTTAGGGGGAAGCTGCTCCCACCTTCACCTCTAAGGTTGGGCCTGGTGGAAGAAAGTATAGCCTCATTCCCTTAGTTTTTCAAATCCAGGCCAATGTGAATCAGTGTTGGATTAGTTCAGGTAGGGCTGAGACCCAATTTGATCTAGTGAGACAAGAGGGCAGTTTACTGAGGTTTGCTTGGAAAGTTGCTTCTTCACTCTTAAGAGGGCCACAGACATGGTGTCGTGGATGAGTCTAGAGTTCTGAAAACAGAAAGGAAAGATTCAGACCCTGTCCAAGCAATGAGCGTAGGGAGCGTGTCTTATCCTTCAGACTCAGGTGCTACGGTCTCTGGGCAGGTGTATCCCTACTGTGCCTTATTCATTTCTTGCTCTTTTGTTTGTTTTTTTGAGACAGAGTCACACTCTGTTGCCTAGGCCAGAGTGCTGTGGCGTCAGCCTAGCTCCCAGCACCCTCCAACTCTTGAGCTCAAGCAGTCCTCCTGCCTCAGCCTCCCAAATAGCTGGGACTACAGGTGCCCACCACAATCCCCTGCTAGTTTTTCCATTTTTAGTAGAGATGGGGTCTCACTCTTGCGCAGGCTGGTCTTAAACTCCTGATCCCAAGTGATCTTTCTGCCTCAGCTTCCCAGAGGGTTAGGATAACAGGTGGCTGTCACTGTGCCTGGCCTCATTTCCTGCTCTCGATGTGCTTTGACGCTCAATGAGCATACAGCTTAGCATGCTTTTGACTGCAATTATCAGAAAACCTGACCCAAAGCAACTGAAAACAATAACAGGGATTTTGTTTTAATTATTATTAAGTCGTATACACATGGAACATGAATACGTTTATGCATATGTAGGGTACAGTGTGTTGATTTTTTTATACAATCTGATGTGATTACACCAAACCAATCAACACAACTTTTGCCTCATTTACATGATTATTGTGTTAAGACATTCATGTTCTACACTTGACAGATTTGACTTGTACCCTTAATAACAGGGGTTTATTTGATCATGTCACTGAAAAAAAGTCAGTGTTGGAACATGGTTCAAACTTGGCTCTAGCTTGGTTTCTGTAAAGCCATTAGACAATCAACTCTTCTGTAGGTGTTGGCAAGACAGCTGTAGCAGCAGCTGGCCCTTGGGCTATGACTGCAGACACCTCAGTGTGCGCCCACAACCAGCTCCTCACACTCATTGTATCTGATGGTGTTTAATTTTTTTTTTTTTGAGATGGAGCCTCAAGCTATCCCCCTGGGTAGAGTGCCATGGCATCACAGCTCATAGCAACTTCCAACTCCTGGGCTCAAGCGAGTCTCCTGCCTCCGCCTCCCAAGTAGCTGGGACCACAGGTGCCCACCACAATGCCCGGCCATTTTTTGGTTGCAGCCATCATTGTTGTTTGGCGGGCTCGGGCTGGGGATTCGAACCCGCCACCTTAGGTGTACGTGGCTGGCGCCTTAGCCGATTGAGCCACAGGCACCGAGCCCCATTCTGCAAACTTTAATGGTTTATCTTCTGTAATCAAATGGCCAGAAGGGACCAGTTAAGAAGGTAAATTTGTTCACTGAGGACAGCTTGTACATGGCAAGGGTCCCAGTGAGTGTTATCAGGAGTAAAGGAGGTGTCAGTAAAGTGCATACAAAGAGGTCAATTGGGCACAGATATTGCCATCAACAAAAGAGGGAGTAAATACAAAGTAATATTCACAAAAGTTATATTGTTAGGCTTATTTGAATAATGTAAGTAGAGATGAGGCACAACCATGGCACAAGTCTAGAATGAATAGAGGAAATACACATAGAGTTTCATCAGTAAAGAAAGAGACCTTGGGGTAATAAAACCAGTCGATCTGGTTCAGCAAGTGTTACCCCAGAGCATAAAAAGACCTCCAGTCCAAGTGGTGTTATTACTGGAAAAGGGGTGCTCAGAATCTCCCCAGAACACAGGTTGGATTAAAGGTGGTTCTATTAAGTGAGCCCAGTAGATATGTTCTGTTTTAGTGGGAGAGTAAAAACATAATAAAAGGAGAAAGCATGCCTTGACAGAGTTCTGAGTTATCACTGTCAGGCAAGCCAAGAACTTGTTCTCAGGGGTAGGAGGATGACTAAGCTGCCTCATAAGCGAGTTGGCATCTTAAAATAATTTCTCAAGTGACCCCCATGTCACCAGGGGTACCCCTTGTGCTTGGGGCAGGAATACTTGTGGATTTCATTCTGCTGAAGACTCATCCATTGAAAAGGCTCCTGGATCAGCTGTGGGTTGAAGTGGTCCTTCCAGCTCACCTTTGGTCCTTTTTGCTGGGAACCACACATGTCCTGCTGGTGTAGAAACACAAACATATCCTCTCTCCCATGTTAAGACTGGATAAGTTCCTTACCATTGAGTCAAGTGTAAGGATCGCACAAACATTCATTGATCCTTTGGCCACGTTGGCTTGAGGCATTTTGAAAATGCCTCCGAAATGAAGAAAAATTATCAGGATTCCAATTTAAAAGATTAATACTTATAAGGGATTTGTTGATAATATCTCTGGGATGAGCAATATAAGGGTCATCTCTCCCTTTTTGTTTTTGAATATAATTTTTTAGTGTGCAGTTAGCACATTCAACAATGGTTTGTCCAGTAGGATTTGACAGATTCCTCTAACATGTTGTATTTGTCAATCAAGAAGGAATGTTTGAAAAGAGCTGCTGGTATAGCAGAGGTCATTGTCTGTTTTTAAGGTTTTGGCAAAACTCTTGTGGGCAAACATTCTAATAAATGGGAAATGGCATGGCAAGTTTTTTCTCCATTTAATGATGGGTATCGAGTTTTTCGAAAGTCCAGTGCACATCTTTAATCCTTTTCCACTCTGGAAATTGGAATTTAATCAAAATTTTCTGTGTGAGTTTACTTATGTGGTGGAGGATTGTGCTGGTCTTTATGGAGGATAGGTCTGAGAGTACCTTGGAGAGCTGGTTTAGTTATAGCAAATTTCTACAACTTGTGAATGTCATTAAAGTATTTAATTTCTCCATCATAAACGAAACTCAGTTTAGTGGATACAGGATCCTGGGTTGAGATATTTGTACAAGAACGTTTATCGCAGCCCAATTCATAATTGCTAGGTCGTGGAAGAAGCCCAAGTGCCCATAGACCCACAAATGGATCAATAAATTGTGGTATAGGTACACCATGGAATATTATGCAGCCTTAAAGAAAGATAGAGACTTTACCTCCTTCATGATTACATGGATGGAGCTGGAAAATATTCTTCTTAGCAAAGTATCTCAAGAGTGGAAGAAAAAGTATCCAATGTACTCAGCCCTACTGTGAATATATACATACAGTATATTATAGACCAAGAATATGGGGAAAGAGGAGAGGGAGGGGAGGGAAGCGGAAAGAATGGGTGGAGGGAGGGTGATTGGTGGGACCACGCCTAATGGTGCATCTTACAAGGGTACATGTGGAACTTTCTAAATGTAGAATATAAATGTCTTAACACAATAAGAAAATGCCATGAAGGCTATGTTAATCAGTTTGATGAAAATATTTCAAATCGTATATAAAACCAGCACACTGTACCCCATGACTGCATCAATGTACACAGCTATGATTTAATAAAAAATAATAATAAAAAGTATAGTGTCTGCCTCATTTGAAAATATATTATTTAAGGATAGAGATTATAACCATTATGTTGCTTAACATTTTTACTATTTCATCTCTTGACATATGTAAGCTCATCTTCATAGTAATTTTCCCCTTTTAACAACATTTTCTGCTAACCAACTACCAAGAAAAAAAAAAATGTGAAACAGGTTATGGTAGCTGGAAAGAACTGCCAGGTATCTGGAGATTATAATACAAAGTCCAGGAGCTCTTGGAAAGCCATTTGAATTTAAGGGAAAATAAATGAAATCTGGAACCCCAAACCTCCACTGATTCATCTTGATGTATCATTGTGGTGTTAACAGGCAGACAACACGATGAGACTTGAACCTCATCCTTCATTTCCATTTATCTCCCCACTCTTTGTTTCTCAAAAACAATGCCTTACAGGGGTGACAAATAAGCCTGCTCTTCTCTTTATGGTTCATATGGAATTCTACTTTCTTTTTTTTTATTTTTTAGAGACAAAGTCTCACTTTGTCACCCTCAGTAGAGTGCCATGGCTTCACAGCTCACTGCAACCTCCAACTCCTGGGTGTAGGCGATTCTCTTGCCTCACCCTCCCAAGTAACCGGGACTGCAGGTGCCACCCCAATGCCCAATTATATTTTTTGTTGCAGTTTGCCTGGGGCTGGGTTTAAACCCACCACCCTTGGTATATGGGGCTGGCCCTTACCCACTGAGCCACAGGCGCTGCCTGGAATTCTACTTTCATTTGACTCTTTCTGCCCCACCAGTTGCAACATAACAAAGGCCAATGAATTAATCAGCTTTTCTCTTAATCAATGAGACAAGAGTTAAAATTAGAATTTTGAAAAATATACAAAAGAATTTTAAAATCTTAACCTGCATTTTAAATTCCAGTTGTTTGTTTTCTACTATCTATATCTGTCTGTCTATCTACAGACATACACCAAAATAACACTTGGAATTTTTTGATAAATTTTTAGATAAGCTTAGGCTTTGTGTTTTAGCTACCTTTCAGTTTTATTAAATGAGATAATGCATTTGAAGCATCCACTGTAGTATTTTCTCCTCTGCTTAATCATCACATGTACTTAACCAGCGTTTAGCCATGGAATCAATTTATGTTCTCTGGCTTATACTCAGGCTAGCATAAGCTGTTAGGTTGAGTCTATCTGTCTCTGTAAGGAAAGTTGAGTTTAGAATCTTTATACCTAAAACTTTTTATTGAGATTCCTAGTTACGCACATTCAATTTCATATTGCATTTCTGATAACTACCTGAGGGTTCACAACTTACCAAGATATTTGTGAAACAACACATTAAGTTCCTCTTATGTCCAAGGACTAGCATAATACAATTATACCTGATATGGCATCTCTCCTGTGAGATGTAGAGTCAGTGCACAGTTACTGAATAGTCACTATGTTCCAGATGCCAGCAGCTTCATTTGATTGCATTTAACTTATGACCTACTAGTAAAAGTGAGACACACACAAATATAGTTAAATGACATATTTTATAAAAGAACTCTGAGCCAGGCATTGTGGCAAGTGCCTATAGTCCCAGCTACTCAGGAGGCTGAGGCAAGAGAATTACTTGAGCCCAAGAATTTGAGGTTGCTGTGAGCTATGACGCCATGGCAGTCAACCCCAGGATGACTGAGTGCGACTCTGTCTCAAAAACAAATAAATAAATAAAAAATAAAAAACCTTTAAAAATAAAAGAACTCTGGTAGAAAAAGAAAATAATTGTGCTATTAGGAAATCAGAGAAAATATCTTAAATGTAAGATATGTCTAATCAGGATTTCTTTATTTGAATTTTAAGTGTGTAATATGAGCAAAAGCAAATACCACCAAAGCGATGCTCCAGATTATATCTGTTATGAAATTTCTTTTTTTTGGAGACTCCTCAAATTTGACCTCCCTTTGATCCTACAATCCCATTACTGGGCATCTACCCAGAAGAAAAAAAATTCTTTTATCATAAGAACACCTGCACTAGACTGGTTATTGCAGCTCAATTTACAATTGCCAAAATGTGGAAACAGCCAAATGCCCACCAACCTGGTGATGGATTAACAAGCTGTGGTATATGTATACCATGGAATACTATTCAGCCATTAAAAAGATGGAGACTTTCATCTTTTCTATTAATTTGGATGGAGGTGGAACACATTCTTCTTAGTTAAGTGTCATAAGAATGGAAAATCCAATGTACTCAATTCTAATATGAAGACAGCAGATGAGTTAATACAAAAGGTGGCATAGGGGAATGAGATACTCGGGAGAGGGGAGGATGGGGTCACGGTGTAGGGTACACTTCTTGGGGGCGGGACACAGTTATAAGAGGGACTTTACCTAAAAAATATAATTAGTGTTTACTTATTCTTTGTGTCCTCAATGGATCCCAAATGATAAAAAAAATTAAAAAATAAATTGAAAATAAAATCAAAAGCAGTTTTAAAAAATAGAGTGATCTGCAAATTGAAGAGTTACTAAATGGCTAGAAAGAACTATTCTGAAACAAGGATCATCTCTGATAACCTCCAAGTCATACACATAATGGCTGCTGTTACTTTTTCAGTCCATGACTCTAATCTATGCAGAAGGCTTATCTTGCCTTATTTTTCCTGTTTCTAACACACTCCTTACATTTTACTATCTGTGATATTTGGTATCCTATCTTTTAACAGGAACACATAAATCAAAGTAGCTACCAAACAGTGCAATTTTTAGTTATCTGGGAAACTGTGTGGGTCCAGCTAGCAAATAATGTAATATCCAAAAATGATTTTTCAGTTGATAAATCATGCCTCTTAGTAGATAAGAAGGATTTTCTACAGTTTTATTTTTTGTTTATTATTTACTTTTTTTTATTCACGTGCGCCCTCTTATCAGAGTGGCAGACAGCTAGAAAGGAAGTAGGCAGAGGAAATTCCCACCATGGGTTTTCCAAGTAACACTACATGGAAGTTTGTTAGGGTTTAGGAATTGGATCCAGTGTTGCCAGGCAGCTATAGAGCCAGGAAGGAGATTCAACCAGCATGTAAGTTGGCAAAAAGTGAAGCCAAGCACAGTTCACTACACATTTCCTGGCAAAATATCTGGAAAGATTTTTCTACATTCAAGAATGAGTGAGGAAAAAAAAAATACAGGGCCTTTGAGAATATACAACAGAAACTCTGAAGGAAATATCATTCATATTACTTAGCTCAGCGAACATGATTTACTATAGGCACCAAAAGAAGATTTTAGAAAATGTTTTGGCCTCTTCAAATGTCAAAAGACACTGGTCCCATAAAATCGGAGCCAGAAGCTAAAGGGAGAGATAAAACTAAATTAAAAAGACAATGGAATGAGTAAAAATAAAGATGGATATGATAAATAGAGATTGCAAGGAAATTAAAAAGTAGTGAAATTAAAATTTCTACTGAAGGCAATAAAGAAAGGAATTCACATTTCAGAAACCCAGATCAGTGCTGTGGATACGAATTTGAAAAGCCCCAAAAAATATGAAGGAAAAGACTATGAGATGCACATGATGTGATGAAAATACAGGTCAGGGAAAAATAATTAAATGAAAAAACTTGTGATTGCTCCTAAGAAGGAAATCAGAATTGAATACAGACATACCTCAGAGATACTCTGGGTTTCACACCCAATCACTAAAGTAAAGCAGGTATCATAATAAAGCAAATCAGATGAGGGATTTTTTCCTCAGACATGAAAAAGGTATATTTACAATATACTATAGTCCGTTAAGTGTGAACTAGCATTAGTCTAAAAAACAAAGTGCGCATCTTAATTAAAAATTATTTTATCCCTAAAAATGCTCACAGTCATCTGAGCCTTTAGGGAGTCATAATCTTTTTGCTCATGAAGGGTTTTTCCTCATTGTTGATGACCACTGACTCAGGACAGTGTGGGTGGAGAAGGTCAAGGTGGCTGAGGGTATTTCTTAAAATAAGACAACAGTGAAGTTTGCTGCATCAGTTGAGTCTTCTTTTTTCTTTTCTTTTCTTTTTTGAGACAGAGTCTCAAGCTGTTCCCCTGGGTAAAGTGCTGTAGCATCACAGCTCACAGCAACCTCCAACTCCTGGGCTCAAGCAAGTTTCCTGCCTCTGCCTCCCAAGTAGCTGTGACTATAGGCACCTGCCACAACACCTGGCTATTTGGGGGTTGCAGCCATCATTGTTGTTTGGCAGGCCTGGGCTGGATTCGAACCCGCTAGCTCAGGTGTATGTGGCTGGCGCCTTAGCCACTTGAGCCACAGGCGCCTATCGGAGTCTTCCTTTCACAAAAGATGTCTCCATAGCACATGATGCTATTGGATAGCATTTTACCCACATTAGAATGTCTTTCAAAACTGGAGTCCATCCTCTCAAACTCTGCCACTGCTTATCAGTAAGTTTACATAACATTCTCCTTTACTGTTATTTCAACAATGTTTATAGCATCTTCACCAGAAGTACATTCTCAAGAAACTTTCTTTGTCCCCCCATAAGAAGCAACTCATTTGTTTATTATGAGATCACAACAGTTTAGTTCCATCTTCAAGCTCCACTTCAAGTTCTCTTGCTGTTTCCACCATATCTGCAGAGACTCCATCCACTGAGTCTTAAACCCCTGAAAGCTTCCATGCGGGTGGAAATTGACTTCTTCCAAACTTCTGCAAACATTGATATTTTGACCTCCTCCCATGAATCATGAGCATTCTTAATGACAACTAGAATGGTGAATCCTTTTCAGAAGGTTTTCAATTTACTTTGCCCACATCATCAGATCCATCTGTGGCAGTTTTAGGCTTACCAAAAAACGCATTTCTCCAAAAATAAGAATTAAAAATAAAAATGATACTTTGATCTATGAGCTGCAGAAGAGATGTTGTGTTAGCAGGCATTAAAACAACATTAATCTCCTTGTACACATCTTCATAAGGCCTCCTGGGTGACCAGGTGCATTGTCAACAAGGAAATAATATTTTGAGAGGAGGGTTTTTTTTTTTGTTTTTTTTTTTTTTTTCTGAGCACTAGGTCTATACAGTGGACTTAAAATATTCAGTAAACCATGCTGTAAACAGATGTGCAGTCATCTGGGCTTTGATGTTCCATTTCTAGGGCATATACAGAGTAAATTTAGTGTAACTTTAAGAGTTCTAGGATTTTCAGAAAGGTAAGTGAGCATTGGCTTTAAGCCACCAGCCGCATTAGCCCCTAACAAGAGTCAGCCAGTCCTTTGAAGATGGCAAGCCAGACATTGATGTCTCCTCTCTAGCTATGAAAGTCCTAGACGGCATCTTCTTCCAATAGAAGGATATTTCATCTGCATTGAAATCTACTCTTTAGGGTGGCCCTTTCATCAGTGATCTCAGCTGGATCCGCTGGCTAACTTGCTGCAGCTTCTATGGTAACATGCGCTGCTTTACCTTAGGCTTTTATGTTCTGAGATAGTGTCTTTCCTTAAGCCTCACAAACCAACCCCTTCTAGCTTCAAACTTTTCATCAGCAGCTTCCTACCCCACTCAGCCTTCAGAGATTGAAGAGCCATAGGGCCTTGCTCTGGATTAGGCTTCAGTATAAGGGAACATTGTGGCTGGTTTGATCTTCTGTCTAGACCACGAAATCTTGCTCCTTATCAGCAAGGCCATTTCACTTTCTCATCATTTATGTGTTCAGTGAGTAGCCCTTTCAAGTTCCTTCAAGAATTTTTCCTTTGGATTCCAAACTTGTCTAACTGGCACAAGGGGCCTACCTTGGGGCCTGTCTCAGGTTTGATATCCCTTCCTCACTGGGTTTACTCCTTTCCTTTTCTTGAACATTTAGAGGCTATGACAGGGTTATTAGTTGGACTAATTTTAATATTATTGTGTCTCAGGGAAGAGGAAGAGCAAAGAAAATGGAGAAAGATGGGGGGACAGTCCTCTGGTGGAGCAGTTAGGAAACATGCAACACTTACCAATTAAGTTCCTTGTCTATATGGGCATGGTTTGTGGGGCCCCAAAATAATTACAGTAGTAACATCAAAGATCACGGATCACAGACCACCATACAAGATATAATCATTATGAAAAAGTCTGAAGTATTTCAAGAATTACCAAAATGTGTCGGAGACATGAAATGAGCACATAGAAACATGGCTTCAGTAGATTTGCTCAACATGGGGCTGCCACAAAACTTCCATTTGTGGAAAGAGTGGTATCTGTGAGACATGATAAAGGAAAGGGCAACAAAACCCGAGACAGTCTGAACTGTCCAAGCAGCTTTCCCTCAGTGCAAAGTGACAGGTAGACAAATAACTACCTGCACAGCCTCAATATAAAGATATTTTTTTAATTAACAGTATCAAAAAAATACATCTTGAGTCTCCAGAAAAGGAAAAACAGACTGCCCACAAATAAATACATATCACATTGGCCTTGGACTTTTCCTCTTCAATGCTAAATCTCTTGAAGGTTTGACCACATTTCCATTTTCAAACAAAAAACTTATGTCTTGCTAAGTCTGAGTCCATGCATGTGCAAAGGTAATAGATTGGCATTCTCAGATGTGAAAAGCCACTGACAAAATATATACAAATACATGGCATGTAAAACATACAAATGACATATAATATGTAAGTATGTATTTGTAAGCATGTTTTCTATACTAGTATATGCTATGGTATATATTACCAGGGTGACTCTGTCTCCTAAGTAAGCAAGACAGCTATTTTTCTCATCTTTACTGAGAATTAGATCAACAAATTTTGGAGGAGTTTTTCAGGAGAAATGTTAATTGGAGGAGAGCAATTTAAAAAATAGACTGCTTACCAAAACGAAATTATTCTCTCCATTCCAGTATAAGTAATAACAGAAGTTACTCTGGAAGGCCGAAAACACACACACACAGATGCACACACACTGTATATATATGCACATACATAGACATACACACAATACTTACAGATGCACACAATACTTGAAAACTACAAATACACATACTTGAAAATAAGTACATCTATAATGAACAGTAGGGTAACAGCATATTAATTGTGGTCACCCCTCAGTGATAGTAATGAATGACTCTCCTTTAGTTTTCTAGACTCACCAAATTGCCTTCAATGAGTATGTAACAACTTTTACAGACAACAAAAATATAAGTGTTACCTTCAAATTTTTCTTACTATATCAATGATCATTTTTGTGTAATTTTGTGTAATTCATATCTATTTGTTTTTAGTTAATTTCATTCCATTGTTCATTTGTTGATTCTTTTTCATCTTTTTTTTTATTTTTAGAGAGGGAGGCTGGAGTGCAGTGGTACAATCAGAGCTCCCTGCTGCCTTAGACTCCTGAGTTAAAGTGATCCTCCCACCTTGACCTCTGGAGTAGCTGAGACTATAGGTGCTCACCACCATGCCAGGTTAATTTTTTTTTTTTTTGGTAGAGATGGGGGTCTATGGTGTCCAGGCTGGTGTCGAACTCCTGGGCTCAAGCATTCCTCTTGCCTCAGATTCCCAAAGTGTCCAAATTACATATGTGTGCCACTATGGCCAGCCCCATTTTCTTATTATACAAAAAATGAATGCCCTGAGCATCTTTATGTGCTAACCATGTACCTAAATGTTAGGGTCAGTTAGAGACCGGAAAAAAGATAGTCTCTTCCCTCACAGATATTCCACTGGCACATCAATAAATGAATACAATTTTAAACCAAAAAAAAAAAAAAAACCTCCAATGTGTTATAAGGGACCATAATAGATTTAATTTGGATTTAGCTGGCCAAGGAAGGCTTCTGGAAGGAAACAGCATATAAACTGAAACTTTAAAAACTTGAAGGATTAATTGGAGTTAGCTCTAACTTTGGAAAACAGCTTTCAGTTTTTTTAAAAAGCCAATTTTGCTGTTCCCACACTGAAACATTTAAGTATTTTTCATTCTTCATCATGGTGTGCCACTCACCAAACATCAATTTAAAAATTCTTTTAATTAAATTAGGTTTAATGATTTTCACAAACGTTGGTTTAGTTTCAGCACTATGATTCTATTTCACATTAAACTCTGACTAAAAAGATAATGTAACAGTGAAAGAATTAATTCCCATAGATTATGTGGAGTATTAGTGTTGGGAAAAAGAAGACCTTAAATTATACTGGGCGGTGGAAAATCAAAGGCCAAATACATTGTCATTAAATTTTTGTTTCAATAAATATCATTCGGTATAAACTAGCACAGTTTTATCACCTACTGAATGTTTTCTTGCGAGCTATAATCAAATTTTATCTTTGTCAGGATTAGTTGAGTGGAAGAGATGACTTTGGCAGAGAAAATAATCATATTGCACTTTCCTTACTTATCAGAACCTCATGTAAACACCTCCCTTATCTCTACATAGAAGGAAAAATGGACTTCTCAAATCAAATATCATCACCCATAACCTAATATAACACAAAATCCACTTGAATATGTGACAACTGGCTCTACAGCAGACATCCTTAATTGTCACTACAACAGCTGAAGGAACTCACGTTCCTCTTGTTGATCCCAGGAATATCCTGACCCAGGCCCTCTGTGGAGCCACTAGGAATTGGTTACATCTTAATTTCTGTTTGGGCTTCGTTCAGGTCCTTGTTGGAAACGGATTGGCAACTTCATCTTTCAACAACTGACTGAGCTCAGACAAATTTTCCCTCTTGGAATATTATTTTGCAGTTTTGCGTGGCTAATCCAGGTAACTGCTAAGGATCTATATGGATGGCAAAGGTTTAATAGTGTGGCCCCCAAACTATGTGAGTTTAGTGTGGAGTAACTTTAATTGTACCAGAAAGCATAGCTCTTAATAGAATGGATTAAAGAAAACTGCCTACCTTCATAAGCTACTCCGTGTGACAATTAAGTTCACACACTCAGAGAAAAAGGTGCCATGATACGTCATTACTGAATGTCACTACGGTCACCTTCAAAGTCCTTCCTTGTCCACCTAATGACCATAGTGATATTCAACAGTGAGGTATGTAGTCCTTTCTCTAAGATGAGTTTGTGAGTGTAACTGTCAGACCTCGTGTGCTTCTTCCTAGCTTTTTTTTTTTGGGGGGGGGGAATTGGGGGACTATTAAATGTATAACATTGCATGACTTTCTTCTGGAAAAAAACACACACACAAATATAGTAGTCCCCCCTTTCCATCATTTCACTTTCCACACTTTTCAACTGCAGTCTGAGAACAGTAAATGGAAATTGCCGAACATAAACAACTTGTAAGTTTTAAATTGTACACCTTTCTAAACAGCATGATAAAACTGATACCAGACTTTTGATATTGGATTTCCAGGCTCTTGGTCTCGACGATTCAATGAATGACTCGACAGATCACAGGATGGAGGTTAGGTTTTATTTAACAGGTATTACAGCTTTTACAAAGAGCCAAACCTTGCAAAGCAGGACAAGATAGGTTTTATACAAGTGTCACAGCTCTTACAAAGAGCCAAACATCCTGCAACACTTGCAGGACGCAAGTGTTACAGCTCTTATAAAGAGCCAAACTTCCTTGCCAAACAGGATCCAAGTGTTACAGCTCTTCCTCTTCTGCTTCCTCTACGGCACTCTCTCTCTCTCTCTCTCTCTCACTTTCTCCCTCCCTCCCTCCCTCCCTCCATGGTCTGCTGCAACCTGCTAAGGTCTTTGCTCTCCAGCTCCCTCTCCTTCCAAGGTCTGCCACTATCTGGCCCTAGGCTCTCTACTATAGGGACAGTTGTCCAATGAGCTGAAAGCTGGAGAAAATAGGAGAAAATAGGAGAAAATAGACCAATCAGGAGCAGGATTGAAAACAGACCAATTAGGGATGCACTGGAGAAATCGCCAGTGTTTTCCCCTGCTCAGTCCGGTCTTTTTGCTACGAGAGCCTCTGGTGGGAGAGGAAAGCTCCCTCTGCTTGCTCTAGCCTGCTGGTTCCTCTGCTGGCTACCATAACCAAGATGGAGGCGGCAGGTCCCCCAGCCCTGCTCAGCTGAGTTGGCTGGGGGACCACAAGTGAAATAATGACAGTTCTTGACTTAAGGAAAGGAAAAAAAAAATTCTGCATCACGTGAGCCCGGGAGTTTGAGATCACAGCAAACTATGATCACACCACTGTACTCCAGCTTGGGCATCAGAGTGACATCCTTCTCTAGAAAGCAAAACAAATAAACAGAAAATCTTCTATCCTTAAATTGTGAAAAAGGAAAAAGAAATGTTTGCTAGTTTGACTGTGCCACCTCACCTCACATTGTAATAGTTATGGCCACAATGTATATGATGAGTGCTAAGTTGAGATAGAAGAAGCATTAAATTTGTGAGTGTAAAAAGCAAAACAAATTCCAATCGACAGCAATTGGTTTGAGACTGCTGAAAGCTCTGGGCATTCCTTGGGGGTCTCAGGATACATCCACTGCAGATGAGAACAGACTACTGGACTCCTAAAGAATATATTTAAATGCTACTTTTGATTTTTGTAACATATCTACAACAAATAAATATTAAAAAGTCAAAAGAGGAGCTTAATGGTTTAAAGTATAGATTTTCTAATATACTAGAAATGAAAAGAGTTCTCATCTGAAATTAGGAATATTAAACCTACTAAGGTGAACCGTGAGACCACGTGGATTAGAGTAGCATTCAGGTTACCGGGAAAGTCAAGTTTGGATTAAAGCCAGTTCATATGTAGAGGCAGACCAAAAAGGTGAATTTCACTTTCTTTGGATTTGGAATAGAACTAAATAACAATTACCAACCAAACTTATATATTTTAATCCCAATTTTGGTGAAAGGGCCATAATAATAAATTAACTGGTTTGCATATTTTGTAAACAATTATCTGCCTTTTTCTTATAGGAATTTAAGTGTGAGGAGACTTCTTAAGTTCAAATAAGATAATAAACAGATTTTTCTCAACTCAGGTGTATGTAACTCATAAATAACTTAGTCATTCTTTGGGGAAAAAGTAATTACAAAGTTAACTTTTTTTTTCACTGTATTCAAGTTTAAACTAGTGAACTACTCAACTAGTAAGTTTACTATGCAATTAATATTTGCCTGTTCAGCTAACATTTACTGACTGCCTATTAAATTCAAAACCCTGCATTTTAAAAAGTAAAAATGTATATAATCTCTCATTTGGGTAAGAAATTGCCTCATCAAATCCACTAAATATGAAAGAATCTTAAGTTTCCTTCTGTATTTGCTTTTGGAATATATGGTCTGATTTTATGAGAAAAAAACGAATTGCCTAAAATGACCCAGTCTTTAGTTTGAATAATCAAGTTGTGATTATGTCATGTTTATGGTATTAGGTTCACAGGGCACCATTTCACTTGGATTCTAAGGCCTACAAGCCCTATCCATTTGGCAACACTGTTTTCTCAAACTTGTACAATCTCCCTCCTAGGCAGAGATCTTGCTTCATTCCTGTCAAAGGAACATGTGAAAAGCAGAGTAAACCAAATTATGTCAGAAAAGGGCTACCAGTCTTAACTGAGGAAAGAAACTCTATCTGCGGGGTTACATTAATAGATAGAAGCATACCTGGAAACGGCAACATAAAACATAGTTAAGCTCACTTTTGAATTAAGGAAATTATTTTAGTCAATGGAATTGACATCATGATAGAATGGTTGTTATTCTGTGTTCGCGGAAATGTTAAGGCTGAATAAAAGACATTCTTTGTCTTTCAGGACAACAAATGGAGAAGGACCTATAAGATTCTTCTTAAAGGTTATTGCTCTTGCTACATACAAAAATTATTGTTGTATATTGTGTTTCTGGCTTTGAGCAAAAATTCTCTGGACATACAGAGATAACAGCAAGCATGATTGATCCAAAGATTTCCACTAACCCTGTTACCATCTGGGTTGTCAAAAATATCCAGGCATGTTTGTTATGCTCTGGGAAGTAGAGGGGTCAGAGGCAGTGGCTAATGTAGAGAAAGAAATATAACCAACTTCTACTCCTAGGATGAAATGTTGTCCTGTGGTATAACGCATTGTAAAAGGTAGTTCTTACCCACACTTACTAAAGACACCTATTAAAGTTCAATAACTGGACCATTTCATTTACTGATTTTTAAATAAAAGATGATATTGATACCAGACAGGTGGCGCCCCAGCCAGCTGAGCCGAGCAGGGCTGGAGGACCTGCCGCCTCCGTCTTGGCGGTGTTGGTGGCGGCAGCCGGCAGAGGAACCAGCAGGCTAGAATGTAGGCAAGCTCCAGAAGCCAAAGAACAGGACAAGAGCAGGGAAGACACTGGAGCTGTGCTGTCTCCTCACGTGAACTTCTGGCAATTCCTCCAGTGCATCCCTGATTGGTCTATTTTCAAAATCTGCTCCTGATTAGTCTGTTTTCAGGACCCGAAAGCTCATTGGACTACTGCCCCTATATAAGCCAAAGAGCCTAAGTGTAGACCTCGACAAACCTTTGCGAGAGAGCAAGAGAGCAAAGAGGTTTGGCTCTGTAACACTTATATTCTGCTCTAGGATATTTGCCCCTTTGTAAGAGCTGTAAACACTTGCAAGGAGGTTTGGTTCCTTGTGAGAACTGTAACACTCATATTCTAAAACCTATCTTACTGCTAATCCTACTCTACAAGGAGGTTTGGTTCCTTGTGAGAGCTGTAACACTTGTATTATAAGACCTATCTTACTACTGGTCCTGCTCCACAAGAAAGCTTGGTTCTTTGTAAGAGCTGTAACACTTATATTATTAAATAAAACCTATCCCGTGGTCCATAGCTTCATTCTTTGAACCGCCAAGACCAAGAGCCTGGAAATCCAGTATCAAAAATCTGATATCAATATCAGGGCACAGGAACACAATTTCACAAAAAGCATTTTAACTACTGCAAGGCCAAAGGCTTGCATGAGGTCACAGAGTCCACATAAACACACTCTGAATCTTGAACCGTGCTTTAAAAATAAATCAGATAACCTGGAAGAGCCGCTGGGGAAAGGTACATACTATACAAATTCTCCCCTAGCAGCATCTAAGGAGTATCTTAGGGCTGTAATAACAGGCTTCACTTGATCAGCCACAGTGTGAGAGCATGAACTAGAAAGAGGTGCCCCAGAAAAAGGGAATCATTATCCACACATGTTTACAGCACAGCTCCCTTGCACAGGGAATAGCACCCTCTGTTTTGCATGGGTTCCAGGCTTAACCTTCCTTTGGCCTTAGAATTTATCTGACTTGTTTTACTCTGTAGCCAGGTTCTGAAATATCCAACACAGCTGAAGGCAAAGGAAGATGTTGGTCAAAAAGGTCACCCTGAGGTATCATCATAAAGAAATAAAACTAACATACATAGAATCAAGGAAGTTCAGCTTTGGTACCATTGACTCTCATGGTTCATTTGCATAGAAAAAAGAAAACAATGAAATAAAAAGTCAAGCAAACAAACTGAAGAAAGGCCACGCTTTACAGTCAAATGAGGAACCCAAGCGTCATAAATTTCCTAGTGGTCCCGCTTCTAGAGGTCTGAGATCGAGAAACACAGCTAAAGAATGCTGCGGAGATTTTCATTTCCAAGAGGGACCCAGGCACCTGTTGATGTATTTTGCAGGCCTGTGAATGATAGCAATTTATGAGGCTATTAGTACTAAGCCCAAGATTTATCAGATGTGCTGTTTGTCTTATGGCCAATATAACCTCATAAAATTTGGGTTGCCCTGGGTTGAAATGGAACGTTCCGCAATTGGAGTTATTCAGAGCATTTAAATCGGTTAATCTTACAAGAACGGCGCATTTAGCCCGCCTATTAGGTAGCGTCTGTGGGGATTCCTACCAGTCGCAGAGCCAGGCTGGAGGGGACGGTCCATTGCTGGGTGAGGTAAAGCAGAGGCAGCGGGGGACGAATGGGTCCTGGAGACCAGCCGGTGTTTCTCTGATCCATCCAGGCCGACCGCAGCCAGGGGAGCCGGGCGCCCCGCGAGCGCACGTGGGTGTGGGGGCTCCAGGAAGGGCTGCTGCGGGGAAAGGGCACAGAGGAAAGAAACGTGAGAGCAGGATTCAGGGCGACACTCAGAGCGACATGTCAACAAATTAAGTTCATCAGGTCAGAGACATAATAAACAGTGTGAAGGGGGAAAAAAAAAACCAGAAAGGGAGAGAAAAAACAAGATCCAGTCAATAAATCCATTCAGCAGATGTTTTCGCGCTGACTGCCAGGGCCTGTCTGCCCGCCGAGGAGGAGGTGATGGCGGGAGGCCTGTCAGTCGGAACTGATGGAAAGAAACTGACCTTCGACCTCCCGAGGAACAGCGACCCAGACTCATTTCCTACCTCGACACCAGCGTTTTGAATACAGCCCCAGCATTGTGGCCTCGCCAAGTGGGAGAACACTTCAACAGCTTTCAAAACTGCCAGGCGGTCCCAATTCTGAAAATTCTGTTCTAATTTATTTACGTAAGATTGTTAATGAAATTGATGGGTATCTCTAAAAATTGCCAATTAAATAAGTCTATGTTCATGCCTTTCAGTTTTCAAGAACTGAATTGTTCATGGTATAGAACAATGACTTTTTCATGGTTTTTATGGTGTAATCTCAATACTATAAAATGCTCATTTCATTTATAGAGTATCAAATATATTCTCAGCGATTTAGCAACATTACTATTCTTCCTGCTTCTCGAGTTACCGAATCGAAGAATCAGAATTTGGAAGCTTCTGGAAGATTCATTTAGTCTATTTCTCTGTCTCCAAGAAAGACAATCTAAAATACAGATAGGCAGATTATTAGAGCATCAAATACCACACAGAGAGCTTTGTCCCAAAAATAAATATTAAAAAAATTCCTACACAGTGAATATTTTCTCTCTGTTCAACCTTAGGGAATTCGTAAACTTTATACTGTTTTTCTGTGTCTTTCCTACATGATCATGGCACGCCACACATATGGAACCTGATCCTCCAGAAGGTTCACAAACTCATTTGAGTACAAGTCGAACTCCTGTCATTTTTTATATGCATGCTCATCTATGTTGATCCACCTGACTAGCATTTAGTCTTTCTAGACTTGATGCAAACATCCCTCTCCTTGGTGAGGCCCTGCCTTTGCCTTCTTCCTAGGTTAGGTGTGCCCCTAGCATCTGTCACCTGCTGTCACATCTCACTCAGCTTGTATTCCTAGCACACAGTTTAGTACAGGTACATCCTAAGTGTACAAGTTACTCTGTGAGATGGCAACTAGATCTATGTATCATACAACTGAACTCAAGGCACACATACTACGTGGTTTTATTTAATCATACATATTAGTGTTACATATAAATATATGTCATGATAATAAATATACATTTAGTCATAGACCATAGACAGAATTTTCCCAAAGTAGTAAAAATCATGAATCACATAACATTAACTTTCAAATAGATTATAATTAATGCCTGTGTTATTACCTACATTTGCTCTGCAGAATAATGGAGCCATCAATCAATGAGAAGGTATTTGTCACATCTCAGCTTTGGGCATTGGCTTTGATGACTGGGGCAGCTTGATCAAGTATCTAGTTCTAGTTTTGATAATTTTAACACTTTTCTAAGAGTCTAACTCTCTACTTTTCTTGAGTGCCTCATGTTCAAGGTACTGAGGTTTTAGCAGTAAGATTGATATAATCTCTCCTCTCATGAAACATATAATCTTAGGAAACACAAATACACTTAATAATGACTTTTGGGAGTTTTCAGTGGAGAAAAGGAAGCTTTTCTGCATGGGATCTACAACACGTGAGTATGTATTTTGCTGAATATTTGTAAAATCTCTCTCTTCTCTTTTTTCTCTACTGTAATTTCTTTACTCTACATGTGTAATCCAGTGCAAAGGCTCCTAACTGATCACTCCACTTGTAATACTAACCGGTCCTGCTCCTTCCAGCAAGAATGTTCTTCTAAAGCCCTCTGTAAGCAAGAAGTTAACCCAAAAGGGCTCGGAAGGTCAACCCAAATTTGAAGAATTGTCACGGCCTGTCATTTGGCCCTCATTGAGAGTCTAGCCTACATTTCCTACATTTTGAGCCTCGGGTCATCTATTTTGTTCCAGGTCTAGCCAAAATAGTATCGACTATACAACAGATATCATCACAGGCTGGCTAAGACTTTTATAAGCTGTGGGAACTTTTACCTTTGTGGGTTCCTTCCTTCAACAAACATTAATAATTACATTTTAAACTTATGTTGGGGGTACATTGGTTTATTATTATATTAATTTTTTCATCTGATTAAGAAATTTAAAATGGAAACATTTGTGGGCTCCTAACAGTATCCCGCACTCTGAGCATCACGTCTGCCATCTCTATTGGCTGTGCTAACCCTGCTCATCCGTGCTTCCTCAGGTCCTTCCTTTCCACATCCCCTTCTACACGTGCTCACAGCACTCCACATCCTGTGTTCACACACATCCTCTGAGGGCCACTTCAGGTTCTATATAGAGTCTTCTCTGAGTACCCAGGGTACGGGTCCTTTCCCCTTCCATCACATTCCCATCACACTTTGTTGTACTCTTTTTTCCCTGCAATAGTCTTTTATATATTAGTGTTTTTACATGCAAAAACTATTCATTGAGCTCATACTGTATGTCAGACACTTTGTTACTGTGTTTGGACTTTTTAATTATAAATTTAAGTGCTATATAAGAAAAATTCAGGGTGCTCTGAAAACTTGTCAGGAAGAACTTACTGAAGAGGGTCTAGGGATCTTCATATAAATTAAATATTTGAAATGTGAAGCATAAATTGCAATTGACCAGATGAAGAATGGGGGCAAGATACATTTTGTGTGTGTGAATGTGTGTTCCTCCATGTACGTGTATGTGAAATTATCTTTCCCTGTAGGATATTGAAAGATTTTGAAACAAGAACTAGATAATATTTCATCTGTTAACTTATTTTATGCTGCATTTGGTATCTTTTCTTATGATGTATAGAAGCTAAGTAATTCTTTGTGTATTAGGATTATGCGATAGATATTTGGAAATGAAGAGCCATGTTGATTTGTTTTCAGTAACATTATCATGTTTCAGATAACTGGGGCGACCGAATGTTTTATGTCCTGATGAATAGCTCAGTACTGTTAGGACTCTAGGTAAATCACACCACCTACCACCTTCCTTTCCTTAAAAAAGTCATATTTAATGCTTTACTTGAGCTTCACAGAAACCTTCTAAGATAACAGAGTAATAGTTTGCTAATTGATAAGCACAGTGTAAATGTTAATCCTATTATAAAACTTCCCAATCCAGCAAACAACATCTTACCTATCCAATGTCTACCAGAAAGAATATCACAATAAATATAAGAGACAAGTAACTACTTGTTAAATAGTTGGTTTCTATTCATTATATATAAGTGTTCCTATTCACCCCATATCCACTGCATAAGCAAAAGGCAACAGACCCTGTAATGGGTTGTATGGACAGCAAAGTGAATTAAGCATGGCTCCTGAAGTGGGTTGACATCCAAAGTTTAAGCACTTTGTCCCTAGTTAATAAGTTCCATAAGGATATGGGCTTTGTCAGTTATATATATTTTACGTGTATATTTTCCATAAACATGTTTTTGAATTGAAGATAAATTAATGAGGAGACATATAATCATCCTTAAGTTCTTACTATAAGGATAAAATATGGAAGCATTATTCAAAGCAAATATAACATAATAGAATCAAGAAATGGCTTTCAAAAAATAAGAGCACTAGAGTCCAGACAAAGCAATTACCAAAAGACAATATTCTGAAATTAGCCTGGGAGCCAAGAGATAATGGTAGGAAAGTCCCAGGGATTTGAGGGTCAGTTTTCCTTTGTGCTTTAATGTGGTTTCCAAGTTTTCGGCCATATCACCTATGTTAAAACTTTAATTAAGAAAAATGGTTAACGTTATGTATTTAAACTAAACGGTCAAATCTTTCAAACACTTCCTTAGGACAGATTCATAATTATTGGATCTAAGAGCAGACATGGGTCCAATAGAACGATAGCAGAGAGGAAGTTCATTCATTCTCCAGAAGACTTGACTGCAATTATGCACTTTTACAGATAAAGTCTGGCAGGGAGAATTGTGACAATCCAATAAGCCATACCTTACTATGGTGCCTATTAGTCACCAAGTTATCAAAGAATGGCAGGCCGCTTTTATTTCAGATGAGTATCCCGCTTCATCATTAAAAAATATCCCTGAAGTTGAAAACTAGATTATATTCTTCTGTTGTAGCTGAAATTGGCTGAAGTATTTCCTAAAGCATTTTTTTTTCTCTATTAGCAATTTTAATAAGAGATACTTTTATCTGCGGTTATTTTTTGTACTTCCACATACGTACAAAACTGCATGTTTCTTTCTTGCATTGTCAGAAAATTAA
This sequence comes from Galagoides demidoff, assembly GCA_963574575.1. NCBI lineage: Eukaryota > Metazoa > Chordata > Mammalia > Primates > Galagidae > Galagoides > Galagoides demidoff. The sequence continues at coordinate 2,167 of CAUYQV010123658.1, read as the reverse complement.
AATTTCAAATAGTTCAGAACCTTTTGTTATTAAAAATTGGATGGATATCCAAATAAATATTTCATTTTTAAGTACTACTGGAAAATGTGTCATGTCCCTTGAAATGAATAATAATCACTCTCCCCCATATTCACTAAAATATTTTTTTAATATATTATGTCGAGTCTATTTTGTATGAGGTACATATAGTAGTCTTTCTTTTTTCAGGTAATTTTACTGGGGACTCCATTTTGATTGGTTACTTAGACAGACTGTCAGTTGGGGAAATAGTTCTAGCTTACCGAGATGGGTAAGACAACTTTTTCTTCAATGGAATGGTCTAAGGCCACTGTTCTTAAACATCTTTTGTCCCCTCCCACTGATAAAAGTTGTCAAATTCCTTTCAAAGAAGGGTTATTATGCACCTATTTTGTAAATTCCTCACTGTTGCCTTTCTAACTTGTTGGGCGGCATAGGCATTGCCATGTGTTTGAAAGGCGGATAGGGATCATCATAGGAGCTCTTTGTATAGCAAGCATAATGCTCTTGCTTAGAATGAAATATCTATTTGGGGGTGGATTGCTAATGGAGATTATGAAGTGATAAAACCCGTGGGTTAAGGAGATTTCATGGTTCTTTTTTTTGTAATAACAGCAATTTTCATTTTTGTTTCTATTCTGTTTTGCTTTGCTTTCTTGTTGCAATTGCTCAGGGATTTAATTTATGGCTTCTGGGTTTTTGCTTTGTTCTGGGTGGTTTTCCCTTTGCTTCTAGACATGTGAGTGGTTACTCATGGGCCATAATCAATAGCATCATGCAACTTCAGCAAGTGCAAATGACAGAAATCATAAATCATAATGTGTAATCCTTAAACTATTCAGAATTATTTGAACTGGTGTAATAAAAGATAAGACCTAAAAGTAAAAGAAGAGAATCATGGAAACAATAATTAGGAAAAAAAAAAAAAACACTAGGTTTCCACTGAAAATCTTATTTCTAAAGCCATTTTTTTTAAAGAACCTAGCCCTCCTAATTTGGTCATGAGTAAATTAAATTTACTTGTGGCTCACAGTGTAGTGAATTTCAGAAGTCTTGGCCTTCTGAAAAATTAGAATTGTAAATATTCCTAGAGGTTATTTTGTAACACGCCAGGATCTAACGAGAATTTACATATTTAATGTCTTTGTATTATTCAGGATGAGTGCAGAAATATTGGTTAATTTTATACTTTGTGAAGCTATCCATGTATGTTAATAATTTAACAGTAACTATTAAATAAATAGAAATAATGTGCATAACTCTAAAGCAGGCAGAAAAAAATTTTACAGAGGCAAAACCAACAATCTCAAAATAAATGGAATAAAAATGAATCACTGAGAAAACTGAATAAATACAAATTACAAAATATAATAATAGAAACAAATCCCCAGATGTTCACATGAATGTACTGCAGTTACCAGTTAAAAGCTGGAGGTGGTCAAGTTAAAATTTTAAAGGGTATATTATTTGGCAGAGCAATATTAAATTTAAAAGTTCTATGAAGAAATATAAAGCAAATACAGTTAAAAAAAAAGTTAAATCCTTGTCAGTCATATAAAAAAAGACATAATATAGAGAAAAAATATCATGGAACAAAATAACATGGAAACATACGTAGGAAATAACACAAACATGCAATCACACAAAAAATTCTAACCTTGTAGGTGTCTAATTATAGACTCATAATATAAAATCATGCCCTGTCAGGAAAAACTGAAAAAAAATATTTATAGATAGTTGAGGTTATAAGAGATTTGAATCACACAGTTGAATAGTTTACAGATGTATTGAATTTTGCAGCCAGTGGACATATTCTTTCACGGACACATCCATAATACAAATTGGCCACTGCAGTAAAGAAAATGTCAACAACACTGAAGAATTAATAACTACCACAGATTGTTATTCAGCCTTAAAAAGGAGGGCAATTCTAATACACCCTACAACATGGATGAACCTTGAGGACATCCTGGTAAGTGAAATAAGCAAGTCACCAAATCTCTAATGTTACATAATTCCACTTATATGAAATACCTACCTAGAATAGTCACATTAACTGAAAGACAGTGATGGTCGTCGGGAGCTGGAGGAGGAAGATGGAATTGGAAGAGAGGATGGGTGGAGGGAGGGTGATTGGTGGGACCATGCC
>CAUYQV010123657.1:0-10952 GCA_963574575.1 Galagoides demidoff | reverse complement strand
GCTGGCACCTGTAGTCCCAGCTACCCAGGAGGCTGAGGCAAGAGGATCACTTGAGCCCAAGATTTGGAGGTTGCTGCAAGCTATGATGCTATAGCACTCTACCGAGGGCAACAAAGTAAGACTCTCTCTCTCTCTCTCTCTATATATATATATATATATACATATATATATAAATAGGCTTGGCGCCCATAGCTCAGTGGTTAGTGCCAGCCACATACATTGGGGCTCATGGGTTCAAACCCAGCTTGGGCCAGGTAAATAACAATGATAACTGCAACAACAAAAAAAATAACCTTGCATTGTGGCAGGTGTCTGTAGTCCCAGCTACCCAGGAGGCTGAGGCAAGAGGATCACTCAAGCTTAAAGAGTTTGAGGTTGCTGTGAGCTATGATGCCATAGCACTCCACCAAGGGCACCAAAGAGAGGCTCTATCTCAAAAAATAAATATAAATAAAAATCTTAAAAAAAAAAAAACCCTCAGCCAGGTGTGTGGATCACACCTATAATCCTGGCACCCTGGGAAGCTAAGGTGGGATGATTGCTTGAGCTCAGGAGTTCAAGACCAGCCTGAACAAGAGTGAGACCCTGTCTCTATTAAAAATAGAAAAATTAGGCTCAGCGCCTGTGGCTCAAGTGGCTAAGGTGCCAGCCACATATACCTAAGGTGGCAGGTTCAAATCTAGCCCGGGCCTACCAAAACAACAATGACGGCTGCAACCAAAAAATAGCCGGGCATTATGGCGGGTGCCTGTGGTCCCAGCTACTTGGGAGGCGGAGGCAGGAGACTCGCTTGAGCCCAGGAGTTGGAGGTTTCTGTGAGCTGTAATGCCACAGCACTCTACCCAGGGGGATAGCTTGAAGCTCTGTCTCAAAAAAAAAAGAAAAGAAAATTTAGCCAGGGTGCTGTGGCGGACACTTAGAGTCAATCCCAGTTATTCATAAGGCGGAGGCATGAGGATTGCTTAAGCCCAAAGTTTGAGGTTGCTGTGAGCAAAGCTGATGTCACAGCACTTTAGCCTGAGCAACAAGGACTCTGTCTCAAAAAAACAAAAAAAAAAACTTCACTCCTTTGAAAACCTGTCTCCTTTAAGTCTTTAAGATGTAGTAAAACAATTACATGTTTTTTTCTTTTCAAATATATACCAATGAAAATCTCTTGCTTGTTTACAGGTAGATTGGTTTACAGAAGTCACACTGAGACATCAGCTATGGTACTCTAATTTTTCCTCTATATAGTCAGAGAACTGCACGCAGTGTCCTTTAAAACATCTCACACATACATAGACATGGTGCTTCTTGACGTGGATTATAATAGAACAATAACTTCTGTGATAAACTATTAAAATTTAACATGTAGAAAGATGAATAATTCTTAGAATGTGAACCTTTCATTGACAATGTGCTTAAATTCTTCAGTACTGTTTTTAAAAATGAAAAAGATTTCAAAGTATAAAAATAATGATCAATAATAAAGCTATTATAGTCTTTCTAAATTTTTTATAAAGATGTCATCTCAAGGTTAAAATAGAACCACAGAATAATAGAAAATAGATGATCTGGCCTAGCTCTCTTATCTTCAGAAACTTCGAGGTTTAAATTAGCTAAGAAAAAATTGTTAAGAAAACATATATAAGGCTAGTATGGAGCAAAGAACGGAGGATTCAGCTGGGTAGCATGAGGGAGCCACAGGGAAAGGTGGGGGAACAGGGTCTCAGTGGGTATGGCCAGCCGCGGGAGGACGTGGTCACTACATGCAGGGCTTTGGACTTCACTCTACCAAGGGCAACAAAAGGAGATTCCCATGCTCATGTTCGCAGACCCTGCAAGGCCCTTGAAGCCAGCAAAAGGAGCCTGATGCGGCCAGAGTGCTATGATCTGTGAGGAAGGCTAATCTGGTATCTTGAGAGTGGTGGGAGACAGGCAGCCCATTAGGAGGTAATTAGAAGGATCCAGCAGACAGGCTGGAGGCCACAGTGGGGAATAGGAAGTCAGGGTAGATGGAGGACCCTGCAGAGGGAGAACTACAGCCCTAAATGGCTAATTAGCCTAAGAGAGAAATGGAGGAGATGGTCAGCCTGGAAATCTTGAAGAATGGTGGAACCACTAAAAGAAACAGAATTGTTAATGCTCGAATAAATATGTGTTGGCCACATATTCAGAAAGAGATATAAGCAACAGGAAATCTGTGATTGGACTTAGATGAAGGAGTTGGATTAGATACACAACTTTGGGAACCATGTACAAAAGGTTGATGCTAAAGCCATGAGAATATATCTATTCCCGTGACCTAGGTTAACCATTCTAGATATAATCTTGACATATACACAAGAATACATGAGTAAAGATGGGCATTACAGTGTTGTTTCTAATTGCAAAATTTTTTTTTTTTGAGACGGAGCCTCAAGCTATCCCTCTGGGTAGAGTGCTATGACATCACAGCTCACAGCAACCTCCAACTTCTGGGCTCAAGCAAGTCTCCTGCCTCAGCCTCCCAAGTAGCTGGGACTACAGGCGCCCACCATAACGCCCAGCCATTTTTTGGTTGCAGCCTTCATTGTTGTTTGGCGGGCCAGGCTGGAGATTTGAACCCGCCACCTTAGGTGTATGTGGCTGGAGCCTTAGCTGCTTGAGCCACAGGCGCTGAGCCTCGCAAAATATTTTAAATCAACCTAACTATCCATCAGTAGAGAAAAAGATAAATAAAATTTGGTATATTCATATAATTGAATATATATATAACACATTCAAAAAGTCTTGAGTACAATAAGCCAATTGTGGTGTAAGGTGTGTGCAAAAAATTTAGAAAACATATAAAGCCATACTATAGACTGAGCGGTAGCTCACACCTGTAATCCTAGCACTTTAGGGAGACAAAGCAAGAGGATTGCTTGAGGCCAGGACTTCAAGACCAGCCTCAGTAAGAGTAAGGCCCTGTCTCTACAAAAAAAAAAAAAGAAAGAAAAGAAAGAAAAAACAGAAAGATCAGCTGGGCATGGTAGTGCATGCCTGTAGTCCCAGCTACCTGGGAGACTGAGGCAGGCAAATCACTTCAGCCCAAGAGTTTAAGGTTGCCGTGAGCTATGATGATGCCACTGCACTCTAGACCAGGTGACAGAGTGAAACTCTGTCTCAAAAAAAACAAACCAAAACAAAAGCAAAAAAACTTACTATATTGATGGAAAAACATACATATTGTAAATGTATAATAAAACATTGCAGGGTGGCACCTATGGCTCAGTGAGTAGGGCACTGGCCCCATATACTGAGGGTGGTGGGTTCAAACCCGTCCCCAGCCAAATTGCAACAAAAAATAGCCGGGCGTTGTGGCGGGTGCCTATAGTCCCAGCTACTCAGGAGGCTGAGGCAAGAGAATCACCTAAGCCCAGGAGTTGGAGGTTGCTGTGAGCTGTGATGCCACAGTATTCTATCAAGGGTGATAAAGTGAGACTCTGTCTCTAAAAAACAAAAACAAAAACAAACTTTGCTCTGGAAGGATACAGTCCAAATTCATAATAGTGGTTACCTTTAGGGTTAGCAGGAATGGAGTAGGGTAAAAAGATTTCAACTTTACTGGTAATTTTTATTTCTTTTAAAAAAGAAAAAGTTCTGATGTAAATATGACAACATGTTAATCTTTCTTAATTCTAAATGACTTACCTTATACCCTATACTTAATATTATTTTTCATTTAGTTAACAAATACTGAATGCTTTTTATGTGCTAAGGACCATGATAACCGGAATACTATATTCAGATCTGAGTACCCTGATTCAAAAGGTAGACTGAGAAACTAGAACTTGTCTTCAGTGTCTCATTCATCTCAAACTTAGAAGGCTCAAAGTTGAGTTCATTATCGTCTCCTAAAAATCTGTTCTTTCTGAACTTCCCTTCTTAGGTAATAGCCCCATGTTTACACATTCATTTAAACTAGATTCCTGGATGTTACCCTCAGTTCTTCCCTTAGCCCTCACCCAGCTTTCTATCAGTTACCACACCTTGACAATGCAACGTCTCCTGAGTCCAGCCCCTCCTGTGTTCATCCCACTTCTACTGCCATAGTACAGTCCTGGGTCAGGCCCAGCCTACTGTAAAAACTAATGTAATAAGTTGCTTATCACTGGCCAAAAATGCTTTTGTTGCCAGTTTGTCATAATTTGAACAACACTGATAATCATATTTCAGGATATTATTTTGTATGGAGATATATCATTACTGGTTTCTAGAATTATACTTTTAATGCATAAGCATTAATAAAATAATTTATTATCTGTCCTCTCTGAATTTCCCTTCTTAAGTAATAGTCCCATGATTATACATTCATTTAAACCACAGGTATCATAGTTACCTAAAACATAGGTACAGAATTAGTACTACCCACATAAAAGGTGCATCTTTATTTTTCCCTCAAAGATTTGGGCAAAAAAGTGCACATTACACATTGCAAAATATAGTATTCTACTGCTAAGATTTCCTTCATGAATTGAAGCGAACCCTATAACAACTGCTAATGTCATTAACAAAGTTACTGGGTAGGACCATATTTTCACTCATACCAAAGACTGGTAAACACTTTCTATAAAGGGCTGGATATTTTCTTGGTTTTGCGGGCTGTCTCTGTTGCACTGACTCTGCCATTGTAGCATGAAAGTAGCCGTAGACAAGACATAAAATGAACAAGCACGGCTATATTCTAATAAAATTATGGACATGAAATTTAAATTTCATATAGTTTTCAAGAATTACAAAATATTTGTGTTCTTTACATTTTTCTTCAACCTTTTGAAAATATAAACACCATTCTTGGCTTAGTGGGCCATATAAAAACAGATAGCGGGCCAGATTTGGCCTGTGGACTATAGCTGGCCAACACTTGATTGGTACCATTAAACTGGCCTCAATTAGGCCTCCTTGAGTTCATTTTTCTGATGTTGCTTGCCTGATGCAATGCGGTTGAATTAACAAGTACATGCTGATAGGTTCCTAGGAAAGGTCTTCCCTTGAGTTTTTTCTAAACTTTCAGGTGTGAGGAAGTTTTGGGATTTAACCAAAGATTACCCTCCCCAAAAGACTTAAAAACAAAAATCTAATAAATGAATTTACAAGCTACATTATTGAATATGATTCAAGTTCTTTGTTTGACAAATAGCTATGATATTCAAAATAGTTCAAGGAAGTGCCCTTAAACAAAACATTAAGGATATATGCCCTAAGGGCATGCACCAGTTTCTTTAAGGATCATACTTGTTTCTGGGATAGAGCTGGTAAAAAGTTCTGGTTCATGTATTGGTGCTGGGCTCTCCTCAAAAGCAGTGTTTCCAGCTTCCACGGCTTTGTGGCCCCGAGACTGGTCGAAACCTTCATAGCTTCCTGCTTGGGTGGTTCTGTTCATGCACATGAGTGATATGCCAGCCATCAGAATGCTGCAGAACAGAGTTACTGCTGTGGTGATCATCTGTTGTTAGAGAAAGACGTTAGCTCGCTTTTCATAACCCAGCTTAAAAATTGTAGTAGAGTAGGTTAAGGGCACTTTTTTGATAGAAAATAGGTCTCCTTAGCTTTAAATACTCTAGTGTTCTTTAAAAAGCATAAGAATATGTAATAAATATAAGTGACCAGTAGAGAAATTAGGGTTTGCTTGTAGTCATATAAATTTTCTAGATGCATCTCTCATTATACTGCAATTGGTTACTAATACAGCCATCGGTTTCCTTTACAAGCAGTGATTTCTTTTCTTTCTTTCTTTCTTTTTTTTTTTTTTTGCCATGGCTGGGTTTGAACCCACTACCTCTGGCATACGGGGCCAGCACCCTACTCTTTGAGCCACAGGGGCTGCCCACAAGCAGTGATTTCATACAGACCTTTTCTTCTAAATTTTTGGTCACTTTAATATGTAGTTCAAGAGTACTTCAGGCAACTAAAGACTCCTTATATTAATGATACTAAAAATAATTATAGCTAATACTTACTGAGCACTAACTAGATGCCAGCACTAGCCTAAGTCTTTTACACGCATATAATCCTATTTATTCTTACAAAACTCTACAAAATTTAAAATTGCAAAACAGAAAATAAAAAGGGCAAGAAATTAAAATTATTTGGAGGCTCGGCGCCTGTGGCTCAAGCAGCTAAGGCGCCAGCCACATACACCTAAGGTGGCAGGTTCAAATCCAGCCCAGGCCCACCAAATAACAATGACAGCTACAACCAAAAATAGCCAGGCGTTGTGGCGGGTGCCTGTGGTCCCAGCTATTTGGGAGGTGGAGGCAGAAGACTCGCTTGAGCCCAGGAGTTAGAAGTTGTTGTAAGCTGTGATGCCATGGCACTCTACCCAGGGGGACAACTTGAGGCTCTGTCTCAAAAAAAAAAAAATTATTTGGAGAGGTATTTTTAAACATACACATCCTTGGGCCCTACACCTAAAGAAGTCAGCAGGTTCTATAAGCTTCCTACTCCATAGTTTTTCATGCACACTTCTCCCTAGATACTTTTTGTTCTGAAGTATATATTTATGATAGGATTAAGAGTCAAGAATTTGACCTTTATTATTACTGCTAACAAATTAAATGGCTTTAAATTAACCATTCTTTCCTCTAGTAGAGAAAACATAATTCATAAGTGTATTTAAGAAGACACTAGAAACATTTAGCTAAAAATGGATTCAGACATGAAAATGTTCACCACATTTTGAGGAGGGACAAAGCGATATAGAATCACCAGTATCACCAGTATGATAGGTAGTAAGTTGGAATAAGTTTTCTTTTCTTTTCTTTTTTTTTTTTTGAGATAGAGTCTCAAGCTGCTGCCATGGATAGAGTGCTGTGGCATCATCATAGCTCACAGCAACCTCCAACTTTTGGGCTCAAGAGATCCTCTTGCTTTAGTTTTTTTCTTTCTTTCTTTCTTTCTTTTTTTTTTCTTTTTAGTAGAGATGGGGGATGGGGTCGTGCTTTTCACTCAGGCTGGTCTCGAACTCCAGAGCTCAAGCAATCCACCTGCCTCAGCCTCCCAGAGTGCTAAGATTACAGGTGTGAGCCAGTGTGCTGCCAGGAATAAGTTTTTAAAGTTAACTTTAATGTATAGGAAGGTACATTAACAAGGGAAAAAGAACAGAATTGCCAATAAAGTCTTCCCACCTGCTCTTTTCCATAAAAAAAGGCTGAGTCAACGCTATCTCCGTTGTGTTTTCCAGTTATCAAAAGAACACCAACTAGTAGAGCAGGGATTCTGTAATAACAAGAGTTATTGAGAGGATGAATAGTACCTACATATATAGAAAGAGGTAAACAAACAGAAAATTACCAACTTACCCCCAGCCAGATATTATGATGATCCCCACAGGAATTTGTACCCGCTCACGTTTTTTCAAAAGAAACAAAGAAATTGCTAGGAGGCCTAAGAACAAGAAATCAAGATGGAAAGAAAGATAATTACTCAGCACCGGTAAGACTTCATGGAACCTTCTTCCATTTTTTTTTTAACCCAATTTATTTCAGTAGCAGTTTTTGCCCTAGAATTTATTCCTTCTAAATAAATGCTATCCCCAATATTTTGAAGCAAGTTTTCTTAATTCAAAGTCATTCATATTTTCCCTTCCATATTATTTCTTCACTCAAATATTCTTGTTTTATCTCTGATTTTTTTAAAAAGCCCTAATCATTTTATTCTTTTCACTTACATGTTTAGAATCTAAGCATAACTGAAAAATTTTTGAAACTGTATATAGAACAGTTCTAAGAATAAAAACAACCTCACTGTGCTGGGCCTAAGAAGTACAGGCAATTCTGTTCACCAGTACTGTTTTTAGAAAATGGCCAAATGTAATGATGGAGATTAATACAAATACATTATGAACTTAATATAACCACACAGTTTTGAAGTTCATGAAATCTCCTTATACTTTATATGTTTGCATAATTATTTATGCAAATAACATATTGTTTAATAAATTCTACATAGCTACAGAATCTTAGAACTTTAAGGTTGGAAGGGATCTCTGTTTTATAACCCCTTCATTTTACATAGAAGGGTTTGCCCAAGTCACACAACCAGCAGAGGGCAGAATGGAACTAGAAATACAGCCTTCTGACCCTAGGTAAAGCCTTCAACTTTACCAGTATTTTTCAAACTTGGATCTGTGGGCCCCTGGAATTCCTAATACATGTTCCTCAGTGATGCACATATAGTGATAATAAGATAGAGTCCTTCAGGTTAGGGCTGAGACAACACAGCTGGTCTGGCCGGTTTAGGTGACCTTTACCTCATATCTCCTGTTCTTGCTGTTCTATAAATTCAGCTTTAACCTAAAAGTGTGTATCTTGAGTAGTTTAGGGCAATTGATTTAGGAGATTAACTTTTAAATTGGAATGTTGTTTTGGGCCCTGAGTTATGCTGATTATTGTTTATTATGGGTCATAATTTATGCCAATTATTGTTGTTTAAGATAAAGGTTGACATGGTTTGAATTTTCATATATAAAACTGTAATTTTGGAAATGGAAGAAGAGAACAGTCTTGGAGAGGCTACTCTCACTGTTCTCCAGAATCACTGGCCTTCTGACAAAGTGTGGTGGACCTATCCCTGTCTCTGCATATTGGCTGACAGTGACAGGCGATTGGACGCTCTTTGTCCAGTAACATTTCTGACAACCATGAAGAGTCCCCTACTGCTCCTTAAGTATTGTGTAAGTTCTGTGCTGGGAAAGCTTAGCAGTCACCTGGACAGGCGAGCCTCGGGGTGGAGTGCTCGAATGCTCCTACAGCAGCACTGCCTGGAGATTTCTCCTGGGAGTCTTCCAACTCTGTTCTCACACACCTGCCATCACTATCACTAAGGTCTATTCCAGTTGCGTGCTGAGAACTTTAGTTCTCATCAGTTCTGGTTTTGTTCTCAAGAAATCTGGCATTTCTGTATCTATTCTGTACTACAGGAGCTCAGGCCTCAATACCAAATGATAGGCCATTGGAGTATATTCCAACTGATCTCAATATGGGTACCCGCTCATAACGAAAAAGGCAATAAAATTTTGCTATAATCCAGCCTGGTTGATGTATAATCTTCTGGAGAAAAGTAGCTTTTGAATGGATCCTTGAATTATTATAATGATGCTATATTGTTTAAAATAAGCCTGGTTAAAATACATTATTTTTCTTGGTAGAAGTTATGAGTTTAAAAGCAGTAATTAAAACTATATTTATAGTTTAATTATTTACAGAGTGTAAAAATGGTTAACTAACCATTTTAAGAACACTTTAAGAAAAATAACTTAAAATGACAACTAAAGCCTAGGTAAACTAAGATAAAGTAGGTAATTAAAAGATTAATAGTCTGAATAAAAATATATGTTTAAAAGCTGGCAAATATAAATTTTGCTTCTGTCTGTATGTCTGTGTGTCCGTATATGTCATGCACCTGTGACATTTCACTCTCAAAATGTGCAAAAGTGGTTCAACATACACAGATATATAAATATAATACATCATATTAATAAAATTTTAAAAAGGCCATATGATTCTCTCAATTGATGCAGAAAAAGCCTTTGATAATATCCAGCATCCTTTCATGATCAGAACACTTAAGAAAATAGGCATAGAAGGGACATTTCTTAAACTGATAGAGGCAATCTACAGCAAACCGACAGCCAATTTCATATTGAATGGTGTAAAATTGAAAACATATCCACTCAGATCAGAGGCAAGGATGCCCACTGTCTCCACATCTATTCAGCATAATAATGGAAGTCTTAGCCATCACAATCAGGCTAGAGAAGGTGATCAAGGGTATCCAAATAGGGTCAGAAGAGATCAACTCTCACTCTTCACTGATAATATGATCCTAAACCTGGAAAATCCCAAGGACTCAACTTCAAAACTCTTAGAAGTGATCAAGAAATACAGTAGCGTCTCAGGATACAAAATCAATACCTACAAATCAGTAACTTTTATATATGCCAATAATAGTCAAGCTGAAAATATAGTCAAGGACTCTATTCCTTTTACAGTAGTGTCAAAGAAGATGAAATATCTGGAAATTTACCTAACAAAGGATGTGAAAGATGTCTATAAAGAGAACTATGAAACTCCGAGAAAAGAAATGGAAAAACATGGCTTGGTACCTGTTGCTCAAGCAGCTAAAGTGCCAGCCACATACACCTGAGCTAACGGGTTTGAATCCAGCCCAGGCCCACCAAACAACAATGATGGCTGCAACCAAAAAATAGCCGGGAGTTGTGATGGGTGCCTGTAGTCCCAACTACTTGGGAGGTGAAGGCAGGAGAATTGCTTGAGCCCAAGAGTTGGAGGTTGCTGTGAGCTGTGATGCCACAGCACTCTACCCAGGGTGACAGCTTGAGGCTCTGTCTCAAAACAAAAAAAAAGAAAAAGAAAAACATACCATGCTCATGGCTGGGAAGAATCAACATTGTTGAAATGTCCATACCACCCAAAGCAATCCACAGATTTAATGCAATCCCTATTAAAGCATCATTGTCATACTTTAAAGAACTTGAAAAAAATAATACTTTGTTTTATATGGAATGACAGAAAACCTCAAATAGCAAACACATTTTTTTGAAAATCAGGAGGTATCACATTACCAGACTTTAGGCTATACTATAAATCTATAGTGATCAAAACAGCATGGTACTGGCACAAAAACAGAGAGGTAGATGTATGGAACAAAACAGAGATAAACCCAGTTACTTATCATCATTTGATCTTCAACAAACCTATCAAAATTATTCAGTGGGGAAAAGACTCCCTATTTAACAAATGGGTCTGGGTGAATTAGCTGATGATCTGTAGAAGACCCCCCACTTTTTACCATTAACAAAAATTGATTCTCATTGGATAAAAGATTTAAACTTAAGATATGAAACTATAAAAATACTAGAAGAGAGTGCAGGGAAAATACTTGAAGAAATTGGCCTGGGAGAATATTTTATGAGGAGGACCCCC
>CAUYQV010123655.1:0-19854 GCA_963574575.1 Galagoides demidoff | reverse complement strand
TTTTTCTAAATTTTCTGAGACTTGTTTTGAGGCTTAACATATGACTGCTCGTGAAAAATGTTCCATGTGCTGATGAGAAGAATGTGTATTCTGCTGTTTGGGGGTAGAATGTTCTGTAAATCTGTTGGGTCCATTTAGGCTAGAGTCCCATTTAAGTCCAGTGTTTATTCATTATTTGCCTCAATGATCTGTTTTGTTCTGTCAGCGGAGTTTTGAAGTTTCTGGTTATTATGATGCTACTGTTTATTTCTTGGACTAAGCCTAGTAGATTCTATTTTCTGAAATTGGGAACTCCTGTCTTAGGTGCATATGTATTTAGGATTACTGTATCTTCTTGTTAAGTTGATCCCTTTATCATTATAGAAAGATCATCTTTGTCTTTTCTCTTACCATTGTTGATATAAAGTCTGTTTTAGCCAGACCTGGTGGCTCACAACTATAATCCTAGCACCAGGATTGGATCGTGGTGGGTGGATTGCTTGAGCTCACAAGTTCTAGATCAACCTGAGCAAGAGCGAGACCCCATCTCTAAAAACTAGCCAGGTGTTGTGGCGAGTGTCTGTAGTCCCAGCTACTTGAGAGGCAGAGGCAAGAAGATCATTTGAGGCTAAGAGTTTGAGGTTACTGTGAGCTGTGACACCATAGCACCCTATCCAGGGCAACAAAGTGAGACTCTGTCTCAAAAAGTAAAGTCTATTTTATCTGTTATGGGACTAGCTACTCTTGCTCATTTTTGGTTTCCATTTGCATGGAATTTTTTTCTACTTTTTTACTTTGAGTCAACTTAAATGGGTTTCTGGAAGAATGTATATATTTGTATTGTGTTTTTATTACCCATTCAGTCACTGTATGTGTTTTAAATGGGCATTAAGACTTCCTTTTGTTCATTTGTGAAACTTAGTTTTGCAGGAAACAAAATGCTTGGCTGGCAATTATTATGTTTAAGAAGACTAAAAATAGGACCTTATGCCTTTCTGACTTATAAGGTTTCCACTGAGAATTGTGCTGTTGGTCTTATGGATTTTCCTTTACACATATAAATAACTTGATGATTTCACCTCATGGCCCATAAGAGTTCCCCCTTCACATTGACTTTGGCCATGAGATTATGTGTTGGATAGCAAGTAGAGATTTCATGTTCTGATCACCACTTGGTCTGCTGCAGATCTTTAAGAGAAAAGGCACGAACCTGTCTCTCTGTGGAAGCCTGGGTGTGGTGGAAACACCAACAGAAGAGAAGCAGTCACTCCTGAGACCCCTGAATCAATTGTCATTTGGGGCACCATGCTGACTCACATGTGAACTGTCATGGCTGAGCCAGTGGCCTTTCCACAGGGCTCCAAATTTCTCAGGGGTTAATCTCTGCCCAAGTATTCCTCCTTCATAAATCTTCCTCCTTATTTGGCTCCCCACCTTATTCCTATGGAAACTCCAGTAGGTACTAGAACTTTTTCCTCAGAGTTACACCTGGGATTTTTTTTTTAATTTTTCATCTAAAAGTTTTCTTCTTTCTGAAATAATCTGCTGACCAATGTCTCTAATTAGCTATATTACCTCTCCATTACATTGCTCTTTTATAATGATGCCAACCTCTCTCTTATTCTTTACCCTTGAGAATCTGTACTCTAGTCTCCATTTCCACAATTTTGATATTTAAAGATTGTGAAAATAATGAAATCAGATATTATGTACTTTTGAATTTTTCTTTTCTCTGTATCGTTTCCTTGGAGGTTACACAAGTTATTATGTATTTCAATAGTTCATTCCTTTGATCTGATAGTATTCCACCATAAAATGTGCCACAATTTATCCATTCTCCTCATAAAAAAAATCCACACTGTTCCCATTTGGGGGCTATTACAAAGAAAAGTTCAGTGAGCATTTATGTATGGTGTGTGTGTGTGTGTGTCTGTGTGAACCCAAGCTTTAATTTATTTGAAATACCTAATACTATAATTTCTGGGCTTGTGTAATACAGCAAGTCAATTTTTAGTTTTAAAATAAACTGTAAAGCTACTTTCTAGAGTGGCTGTACAATTGTGCATTTTACGTAGAAGGAGAGAGATGGCCGTGGCTATAAAAGGTAGAATGATGTGATGGAACTGTGTTGTACCTTGACTGTGATAATGGTTGACATGAATCTACACATGATAAAATTACATGGAACTAAATACACATATACATCCACATACGTAAATGCAAATCTGTCAAAATCTGAAAAAAATCAATGGATTGTATCCATGTCAATATGTTAATTTGATATGATAGTTTTGCAAAATGTCATATTTTAGAGAAGCTAGGTAAAGTGTACAAATAATTTCTCTTACAATTGTCTTTTACAGTAGCTTGCAAAAACTATAACTTCAATAAAAGGTTCAGTTAAAAAAATTATAAAATGTGGGGGGGTGGAGCAAGATGGTGGCCCAGAAGGATAGTTCAGCTGAGTTCTCCTGTAACAACTGGAAAAAGAGAGAACCCAGCCATATTTGGCACAGGGACCTTACCCAGAGTTGTAGCTCAGGGAGCACAGTGAGGAGGTGGTGAGCTGGATACAGCAGATCTGGAGTGGTGGAAATCTGATGAATTAGGCAAGTGACTGTGATTGGCTGAGATCTGCTGGCTGCCCACAGAGGTCCAAGATAGGAGGGAGCCTTTCTGGAGTTTTCAGTTGTTGGGATAATTTATACATTAAGTGGAAAGCTTGGAAGACTGGGCAGACTTGAATAGTATACAGCAACCAGATTTGAATGCCATTTGGAGTGGATTTGCCATAGGTTTGGTGGTTGGCAAGGCAACCACACTGAGAAGGTCTTGGCCGTCAAGGGGTTGCCATTGAGGGAAAGTGTTGATGAGGTCTTAGCAGGGTCCTAAAGCATGGCCCTCTTAATTCTGCCTGCTGGGATTAGAACTCCACTCATGAGAAGTCTGAGGGACTCCTTCACCCCATGGGAAATGGAGTCAGGGGCACTGTCAGATCTGCCCCGGAGGAAGTCTTGCAAACATTAAGATCCCAACCCAGCAGGGTCTGAATGCTGAGGAAACAATCAGGCAAATACAAAGGCAACTAAGTATTGAATAAGGACCATAGAGGTTGTTGGCTGTGCTATCCTTCTCCTAAAAACTACAGTGCCCCCTTGTGTCCAGGTGACATATTGCAACATATTGTCATCAAGAGCAAGAACTTCTTTTTATTTGGCCATGAATAAGAGGTTGGCTTTGCTCAGGCTGAGGCCACTTCAAGACCTAAGCTCTCAGACAAGGTAATTTGAACTAAGGAGGTAGTAATAAGGAAAAAGGAGGATGAGAAGTGAACAAGTAGAAAGAATGCATGAAGAAGAACTAACAGAAAAAAATTCAGGCAACATGAAAAACAAAAACAAAAGAACTTCCCCAAGGGACCATGAGGCAGCTACTGCAGAAGACTTCACCTATAAAAAATTAATGGACTTTAGCCAGATGCTGTGGCAGGCACCTGTAGTCACAGCTACTTGGGAGGCTGAGGGGAGAGAATTGCCTAAGTCCAGGAGTTGGAGGTTGCTGTGAACTGTGTGATGCCACCGCACTCTACCGAGGGTGATAAAGTGAGACTCTGTCTCTACCAAAAAAAAAAAAAAATTAATGGACTTGACAGAAAGGGAACTTACAATATGGATGATAAAGACAGTAAAAAGAATGGAAGCTGGGCATGTTGTCTCATGCCTATAATCCTAGCATTCTGGGAGGCCGAGATGGGAGGATTGCCTGAGTTCACAGGTTCAAGACCAGCCTGATCCAGAATGAGACTTCATCTCTAAAAATTGGTGGATGTTGTGGCAGGTGCCTGGTGTCTCCGCTACTTAGGAGGCTGAAACAAGAGAATCACAGCTGTGAGCTGTAACACCATGGCACTCTACTAAGGGCAACAAAATGAGACTGTGTCTCAAAAAAACAAAGGAATGGACAAGAAAATGGAAAGACAAAACTAAAAATTGGATGAGAGATATGTAGAATAGAGAAAGAATATGTCAGAGCTTAAGGAAATGAAGGAGACAATCAGGGAATGTAAAGATGCAGTAGAAGGCATCAAAAAATAGGTTAGACCATGGAGAATAAATAACCTCAGAGTGAGAGGATAAATTTTTGAGTTTATCCAGGTAGTTAAGAGGAAGAAAAGAAGAAAGAGAAAGCAGAACAGGTGCTTAGAGAACTACGAGACCTCATAAAGCATTTAAACATACTAATAATAGGGATTCCTGAAGGGGAAGAAGATGGTCCTAAAGGAATGGAAGCCCTACTGGAGACTATCATAAATGAAAACTTCCCAAGTTTTACTAAAGGCCCCAAAACACACCTTTCAGATGGATATCAAACTCTGGGTCATGTGAACTGAAACGGAGCCTCTCTAAGACACATTGTAACAAACCTGTACAAAGTCAAGATAAAAGAAAAAACTCTGCAAACAGCCGGGAGCAAGCATAAACTGACTTATAGAGGTAGAGCCATGAGGATGACAACAGACTGTTCAACTGAAACTTTCCAAGCCAGATAAGCATGGTCATCCACCTTCAACATTCTTAAACAAAACAATTTGCAACCCAAAATTTTGTATCCTCCTAATCTAAGCTTCATAATTTATGGACAAGCAAATCTTTTGCAGATATACAAGCACTGAGGAAACTTACCACAACAAGACCAGCTCTTCAGGAAATGCTTAGAGCAATTCTCAACACTGACCATCATAATGAACCACCAACAATGTAAACAACAAGAAACTAAAGGTCAAAACTTAGGTTTCACAATGGCTCAAAGGATAAAACTACATAACAGACATTTACAAAATAAGATGAATAGAACTCCACTACACTTATCAATTCTCTCAAAAAATGTCAACGGACTGAATTCACCACTGAAGAGGCACACATTGGCTGATTGAATAAAAAAGCACAATCTATCCATATGCTGTGTCTAGGATACACACCTAGCTGTTAAGGACAAATCAAGACTCAGGGTTAAGGGATAGAAAACAATATTTCAAGCAAATGGAAATCAAAAGGAAGGAGGGATTGCAATCTTATTTTCAGATACAAATGGAATTAAAGCAACTAAAGTTAAGAAAGACAAAGGTGAACACTTTATACTGGTCAAAGGAACAATACAAAAATAAAAACATTTTAATTTTAAATATTTATGCACCCAACTTAAATTCTCCCAGATTTATGAAACAGACCTTGATAGATCTGAGAAATATGATGTCCTTTAACACCCTCTGACAGAACCAGACAGATCCTCTAAACAAAAACTAAATAAAGATACAAAGGACTTAAATGTGACCCTAAAAAATGGGATTAATGGACACCATCCCAAAGCTAAAGAATATACATTTTTAAGTCTAATATTTCTTTGTTTAGTTCTTCTTGGAGGATCTATCCAAAACTGTCAAAGGGGTGGTAAAATCTCCAACTATTATAGTGCAGGAAGATATCAAGTTGTTCATTAGGGTCTGCTTTATGAATTGAGGAGCATTCTGGTAGGGAGCATAAATGTTCATTATCAAAATCTCTTCATGTTGGGTGTTTCCCTTGACAAATATGTAGTGACCTTCCTTATCTTTCTTTATCTTTGTTGGTTTAAAGCCAATTGTATCTACTACTAAAATTGCACCCCTGCTTTTTTCTAGTTTCCATTTGTCTGTATTATACAAGTCCATCCCTTCACCCTGAGTCTATTTTTATCCTTTAATGTAAGGTGAGATTCCTGTATACAGCAGATATCTGGTCTGAGTTTATGTATCCAGTCAGCCAGCCTGTGCCTCTTTAGAGGACAATTTAAACCATTCACATGAATTGAGAGAATTGATAAGCCTGGTTGTGTTTTGGGTGTCATGATTTTCAGATGTCCAGTGGACATTTTTAATCCTTTCACCACTGTAGAAGTTGGGTTGTGTTCACAAATTTTTGTGTGAGTTTACTTTAGAGGTATAGCATTGCACTGGTTGTTATGGAGGATGGGTCCAGGAGAACTGGTTTAGTTATGGCAAATTTCTTCAACATGTCTATGTTGTTAAAGTATTTGATTTCTCCATTGAAGAAACTCAGTTTAGCTGGATAGAGGATCCTGGGCTGGAAGTTGTTTTGTTTTAAGAGGTTGAAGGTTGCTGACCATCTTCTTCTGGCTTGAAACGTTTCAGCTAAGAGATCTGCAGTTATTCTGATATTTTTCCCTTTGTAGGTGATGCTTTTCTTTCATCTGGCTGCTTGCAGAATTTTCTCCTTCATCTTAACTTTGGCAAAGTTAATCACAATGTGTCTAGGAGATGTTTTATTTGGAATGAGTCTTGCTGGGGTTGTGAAACTGTCTGCTATCTGAAGTTCTGTATCTCTTGCAATGTTTGGGAAATTCTCCTCCAAAATCTCTTGGAGTAGAGCATCTGTACCACCAACCTCTTCTCCTTTGGGAATTCCTATAAGATGAATGTTTGATATTTTGGAGTGATCCCACAACTCTCTCAGGGAATTATCAGTTTTTGTTCTGTATTTGTCTGCCTCTTTGAGTATTTGGGAACATTCAAAAGCTTTGTCCTCAGTTTCAGAGATCCTTTCTTCTGCCTGGTCAACTCTATTACTAAGGGATTCTACTGTATTTTGGAGTTCCTCAACTAACTTTTTCATTTCCTCAAGCTCTTCTATCTCTTTTCTCATTATGTCCATATCTTTGGTGACTTGGGCTTTGAATTCATTAATATCTTGAAACAACTTTGGAACTACTCTTTGGAATTCAATTTCCATCTTTACTTCCATCCTATTTATCTTATTTTCAATCTATATTCTAAATTCAGTTTCTGACATTGCTGCCATTTGTCTATGCATGGCATCTTCAGTTGTATCTCCTTTGTCATTTCTTGGGGGGGGTTGATCTACTCTGGTTATTCATGTTGCCAGAGTTCTTCTGTTGGGTCCACGCCATGTTTATTTCCCACTGTTTGGCTATCAGAAGTGGTAAGGTGAGACTGAATTGGGGTTCCCTGGTAGTAGAGATAGCCCCTTACCAAAGCTCTAGGCTTTGTAATTGTGGATTATTTCCTAATAACCTTACAAAAGTCCCTTTCAGAGTTTTGGCCAGAGACTCTGAGGACCTACTTAATGAGATAGTGCAGGTTGTTTTGATACCAGCCAACCTCTAACCTATCTTAAGAAACCACACTATTAGATTTAAATTTCGACAGTGAAGAGATACAAACAGCTGCAGCACCCAGCCCCAACCCTTCAGTTCTTTTCCACTACAGAACTTCAAAGGTCAACCTCAGAATGTCCCAGAGTCAACAGCCCCAGACATAGGCTCCAACCAAATTGTCTCTGGCAGTCAAAACCCTGACCAATGGAGAGGGATTCAAGGACAATTCAAAGCAAAGGGATTCAAAACACAATTGAAGCCAGGGATCCACACTCTCACCCTCCAGACCCAGTCCACACTATTGTCTGCTACTCTGCTCACAGGCTCAGCTGGAGCCAGGGGCAATGCCTCTGCCCACCAGTCTCAGTCCACACACAGCTAGCCTCTGGAGTAGGGTCTGGAGTAGTGCTTGCCAGACCAGTTGGAGTCAGGGGACCACACACCCCCTTGCCAGTCTCAGTCTACTGCCTGGCAAGCCTCTATCTGTAGGCTCTGTTGGAGTGAGGGCACCGAGCTTGCCCTCCGCTCTCAGTCCATACACAGCTAGCCTCTGCTTGTCAGACCAGTTGGAGTCAGGGGACCATGCCCCACCTGCCAAACTGAGAGTCCACTGCCTGGCAAACCTCTATTCACAGGCTCTGTTAGAGTCAGGGCACCACACCCACAGGTCTCAGTCCTCACCTGGTAAGCCTCTGCTCCCCAGCCCCACTAGAGGCAGTAGAGCACACCCTAACCCTCAGGGCTTGCTTCACACCCAGTAAGCCACTGCTCAAGTCTGTTGGAATCAGAAGACTACACCCTTGCTCTCAGGTAGGAGTCCACACTTATCAATGTTTTCTTGAATGCTCTGCTCAAAGGTCCGGCAAGGACTAGCCCTATCTGCCAAACTCAGTCCACACAGGGCAACCACTCTCCTGCTGTCAGTGCTATCAGAGATGGGGGTTCTGCACCCTATACCATCAGACACAGCCTGAACCAAAGTCAACACTACCACTGGCCGGGCACAGACATATCCAGGGGACTGCTCATTCTGCTGCTGAGCATCCCTTTCTTCCCACACCCTTTTCTTCCCCATTAGTCACAGATTCCATCCTAATGGTTGGTGGTCCACACTATGCCCAGGTCTCTCAGGACAAGACCAAACACTCTATGTTCTGCAGGAGGCAGAACTTCAGTGTACCATGCAAAGGGGAAAGGGTGGACTGGGAGTCTGAACTTGTGGGGAAAAATATCTGTTCAATTTTATGCCCGGCAGGGTGATGTCTAGGTTCATAAGTGGGACCTCCCTGGAGAGGGAGACCTGGAGTTTAATGGCTCTCTCCAGCCTGGTAAAATGAGAGGTGTTTTGTTCCCTGCTAGTTCACAGATAGCCTGTGACAGGCCTCCTGCTTGAGGAAGGGGTCTCCCATCCTTTAGTCAATAGGATTTGTATTTATAATTTGTTTTCTTGAATGCTCTTCCTTGGAATTACAGCTTTCCAAACTTTCTTCTTGGCTCCGCTCCCCATCTTTGGCTTCATAGAGTCTGATTCCATCCAGTTTTTCTTCCTCTGCTCAGGAGCCTCTGACAAGGGTTGCTACCAGTCAGCCATCTTCCCAGAATTCTCTATCTGGCATGTCTCTCTTATCTGATTTATGACCACCTGTAACAGAGTCTCACATAATGGCTTCTAGCTTGGCCAACCTAACAAGGCCTCACAAGTTAAAGGACTTGCCCCAGACTGCAAAACTGCAAAAGGCAAAACTATACTATCTGACTCCAAATTCCATGTTTCTTCCCTCTGAATCCTGCTGACCTAGAACTAAATAGAGTGGACTAGAAGAGGAAGAGCCCTTGGACACTGACCTGCACTGTGATCTAACCAGGTCTCCTTACTTCTCTGGGTCTCCACACCCCTTTCCACTGGCCTTCAATCTCGGCATGCCCAAAACTGATAGTTTAGTACAGGATTTCTGTACTCCACATCAGATAGCTTAGAGGCACAAAGGCTCACATGTTTATGTCCACAGGTCAGACAACTATGGACTGGTGAGTGGGCAGCTAAGGATTCTGTATGACTGGGGCAGTAGCCAGGTACATGCACTAGGGAAGATTCCCTCTACCTGGCCTTGGTTTTGGCCTCTAGATTTGGAATCTCTCACATATTCAGAATGCTAGGAACCTCATATGATATAATAAAAGATAAATTATGTATTCAGTCTTTTCCTCCAATCCTGGCACATAACTCCTAAAACCTCTGGACTCAATAGAGTGCTGAGTGTCTTCTGCACACTACTGAGATGTCTGGTGGTTGGGGGCTCCCAAACAGCTTCAGAATGGGGGCTGATCATCAGAAATCCCAAGGCAGAATTAGAGGGTTGGAACAATCACCCCACCTCAGAACCTCTAGGAAGGAGAGAGGGGCTAAAAGTTGAGTCAATCACCCATGGCCAGTGGGTGAAATTTCCATAAGAACCCACACAGTTTCATTTGTTTGGGGTCTGAGGAGCTCCCAGGTAGGGAACAGGCAGAGGTGCAGGGAAGGAGGTGCTCCTAGAGAGGGTAAAGAAGCTCTGTACCCCTCCCCCAGGCATCCTTGCCCCATCACACATCTCTTCCAGTTGGCTGTTCCTGAGTTGGATCCTTATCATAAACCAGTAATAGTAAGATGCTGTCTTGAGTCCTGTGAGTTGTTCTAACAAATTATTGAATCCAAGGGGGACTATGGGAACCCATGATATTGTCACCAAGCCAGACAGAAGTGTAAGTGGTCTGGGAACCCCATTTACCACTCACATCTAAAGTGAAGGCAGTTTTGTGAAACTGAATCTTAAGCCTATGGGGTCTGATACCAACTTCAGGCCTTCAGTATCAGAAGTGAATTGAATTGTGGTACCTCTGGTTGGTGCTCAGAGCATTGGCATCAGACCCCACAGAGCTGGTTGGTGTCAGGAGGGAAAAAAACAGCCTTCACATTCCTCCCATCACATGGGGTCCAAGGGTCCTTTACGAAGCACTCAGACTCCTCTGGATTTTAGCACAGGGCTTTCTCCTTCAGGTAAGTCTTATGCTAGAATGTCCTACAATGTGTTTATCTGCCATTAAGAAAAACTAACACTTATCCAATATATTTAGTGATTACTAAGAGCTTTTGTTGAATTTGAGTCTCTTGGCAAACCTTGGACATCACAGGATGTCCCACTTAGCAGATAAGCAAACTGAGGCTCAGAAAACTGAATCAGCCAACAAGAAGGAAATGTCCACATAAGCCACAGGCTGCAGCCTAGATCCACCAGCCCAGATCAAATCAGGACATCTCCAGAAACCCCTGGTGCTTTTTACTATACAACAGAAAACAAGTTGGGTAATGTCATTCCTTAGCATGGAGACTGCAACCCCTGCTTTGCCTAGCTTTCCATGATAATGAGCCCAGGACTGTTCCACTTTCAGGTGAAAATCTTTACTAGCTGAGTGCCAGGCTGTTCACAAAGCACATAGCACAGGCCTGGGACACACTTTTTAGGGCCCCTCGAGGCAGGATGAGCACTGGGGCTCAGGAAGCCCCCCAAACCATGACAGCCTGGGAAGGATGCTCCCTGGTCTGGTTCTTATGTTTCCTAAGAAGCTGCCCTGGTAGACATGGGGACCCAACACACTTTGAAAGCCTGGGCCTGGGCCTGGGACCCACAGCCACCTGCCAGGAAAGTGTGCACCTTGGCTCTGCAGGCAGGGTCTGGGCAATAGGCCAGTGTGTGTTGTGGGTATTGCCTGTCTGGATATCTGGCTCTGAGCCCCTGCTCTACCATGACTGTACGAGGACCCCCTCTTCCTTGGCCACGGGTTTCATGTGGGTGGCTTTTTCTACCTGCTCTGGCTGGTCCAGGGCTTTTTTCACTAGTTGGTATGCCAGGGCCAGGAGAGATCTGAAAAGACCATGGACCAGAAAGCCACCTCCTGCCTTGTCTCTCCTCTAGCCCACCTCCTGCCAGTCTTACAGCTCAAAGATTAATCCCACAAGGCCAGGGCCCAGGAGAGGGAAGAATCTGAAGTACATATAACCATGAGTGCCACCCACACCACCATCCCCTGCCTCCCTATCCCCACTTTCATTATCCTCCCTGACAAGCCCTGGGCCCCACCCTAGACCCCCACATAACCAGATTTCTTCAAGTATTCCTCAGTCCCCTCCAAGATCCTCCATCCCATGACTTTCGTAACACTAGCCTTCCCCTCCCCACTCCCAACACCATTTACCACCAGATGCCCTGGGGCTTACAAAATTGGGTGTGAATGCTGAATAGTTTACCACATCAAGAGCAATGATCCCAATGAGATCACAATGGGAGATGATCCAACCAAGGCAAAGGAAAGAATTATTCTCTGCCTATCTGACACCCCTCACCCCTTCACTTCCTCCCCCCACTGAACATCTGCCAGTCCCCTACTTTTGGCAGAGATGGCCGGCAGAGGCCAGCAGCAGCTGGGTGATTACTTGGAGCTATTGAAGAAGGAGGAGCTGAAGGAATTCCAGCTTCGGCTGTCCAGCAAAGCATCCTTCGGGGGCCCTTCCAGTGCAGCAGCTATTCCACCAGAGAAGATGAGTGGCATGGAGGTGGCCTCATGCCTGGTGGCTCAGTATGGTCAGCAGCAGGCCTGGGACCTGGCCCTGCGCACCTGGGAGCAGATGGGCCTGAGCTCACTCCATGCCCAGGCCCAGGCAGAGGTGGGCTCATTGTCAGGTGAGTAGACAAAGGGCCCCTCTGCCTGGTGTAGTGCTCCTGGACCCTGCTTATCCCCCCTGGGACCTACTGCACCCTCCCTGCCAGGTCTGCTGCTGGGCAATGACTTGGGACCAACCTGACAAAGACTAGGATGGAGCTTGGGTCCCAGAGCCCTACACTCTCTTCTATTCAAGTGCATCTCCCCCACCCTTGTGGTCCTCACCATGGCTGGGAGGGAGATGCAGAGACATCCAAAAGGGTGCTGGGAAGGGTGGGCATGGACTTCAGGCCCAGCACCCAGGCAGAGCATTTTGCCAGTAGTACAGTGATGGGCACAGACTCAGGCAGAGGCATGTTTCAGTCCTGGCACTGCCACCCTAAGCAAATTGCTTCACTGCTCTCTACCTTTATTTCTCTGTCTATAAAACGGGAGACTAAGAGCCCACCTCCTTGGGCTGTGTGAGGAAACCCATGAAAACTTACCCTGGTAAGTTTACCAGGGTGAATTTACCCTGGTAAATCAGCACAGACTCTGCTGTATAGATATGCTCAATAAATAAGAGTTCTTCCTGCTATTGGTGCTGCTGCTGTTGTTATAATTACTATGACTAGCCCTGGGGGGTAGAGTCCCTTCAGCCCCAAATGGGAGAGGAATAGTGACATATAAAGGAGTAGGGTCAGAACAAGGACAGATATGCAGGTTTCCTGAATCTCAAACCAGTACTTTTTCCCCATCAGTGTCCATCAGAGCCTCATTCTTCAGATGAGCCCATGGCAGAGATGTGGAGGGCTGCAGTGGGCTCCCTGGCTTCTCCTGACCTTTCTTGGCTGAGACTGAAGACCTGCTTAATATGAAAAGCCCTGGCCTCCATTTTCTGGCTTCTCCCCCTGCCCCTCTGACATATCCCCAACCTTTCTATTTCCTTTCTACAGCCAATGACCACCCATCTCTCTGCTCCCCAGGTGTACCCAACCTGAAGTCCCCCAGCCGGCCCACCCCTGATGCCAAGCTGAAGTTCCCAGACATTGAATTTGTTCCATTAATAGAAGACCTCCAGGACTCAGAAAGGAAAATATTACCTAAACACCCTTGGAAAGGTGAGGCAGCGGATCTCCAGCTAGGTGAGCATGTACCTACATGGGGGCCTGAAATAGAGGACAGCAGAGGAAGTGTGAAGGATCCGGGTTGGGATGTTAAGAGGCAGTAGGCCTCAGAATATTTTTCAGGGATCTGCCAATGCTGAGTTTATAGCTCTCCCTATTTGAAAGATGGGGAAACTGAGGCCTGTGTAGGAAAGGCAGTGCGGCTCACCCAACTGGGTGCCATGTGTGGCATGGTCCTTGCCCAAGAGTTCAGCTCACAATCTTTTAGACTCTGAAGATCTTGAGGTGAGGGTGGTACAGAAATTCAAAAGGACTTTGTTCTCCAGATGGGCCCCAAGAAGGCTCATTTCTTAACCCAACCCGCTTCCCTCACCAGAATTTCCTTATTTTGGTCTCTGACGCCCTGAATCACCCATTCTGCAAACCTCGGCTACACCCTTCCCTCTTCTGCTTCTCATGCCAGCATCAAAGTGGTCACCTCTTCCCAAAGCAGAAGGATAGAGAGAGCAGCTCATTAGTGCAAGCTCATTCACCATTTAGTGGGAGAACAAGGGCTAGAACCGAGAACAACCCATTCCTGCTACAGGAATTTCCTCCTCAGCCTGCTGCTGCTTCACCCCCTCCTGGCCTGATTTTCTTCCTTCAGTGCCCACTCTCACACACCCTCAACCCCTATGCCCTGCAATGATTATCACAAGCCCAGACTCCTCCACCCTCAGTTTTCACTCTGACTTCAGCAGCTTGCTGTGAGACATAAAACGAGTCTCTCCACCCCTCTGTCTCATTTTCCTCCTCTGAGCCTTCATAGTACTAGTGACTTTTCACTCCTCCTACCACTTTCTACTCCAGAGTACAGAATTTGTACTGCTCTGAGGGCTGCACCAAAAAAAAAAAAAAACCTACTTGCACTAAAGTTCAAGCACATGATATAAATTCTACTGAAGGCATTGTAGCAGATACATTAAACTGTTCACGTTTTTCCGAAGAGGGGTCCTCCTATGTCCTTGCCAGCATTCTTCTTTCTTGTCCTTCCTCCATGAGGTAACCAGTCTTACTGGCTCTTTCCTTCTCTGTGACACAGAGCAATTCTGTTCTGCCCCCAACCTTCATAGCTTCCATTTCGGTGTCTAGCAAAGCAGCTGCCTGGCCACTTAATATTTTTATTCAAAATGGCTTACCAAAATCTTCCTGCTTCTCCACTTTCCACAAATTTTCCTTAGGACACCTGCAAATGTAGGACAAGTAACCTTGAACTACGGAGGCCTAGTGGATTTCCCAGGATGACCAGACTTTAGGATCCCAGATGAGTCACTTGCATCCTCTCTAAAATTCCCTTAAGGAGCAAGGTGAGAGGCCCTCAAAATATCAGAAAGGGAAAGAAAGGAAGGGTTTGTAGCAATTGTTTTATTTGGAATATAAGATGGGAGACTGAGATCCCTTCCTAGGGGACAGTCTTATCTGTGAGCTCAGAGGCATCTTCCTTTCTGTCTCAGGTTGAGATCCATCAAAAACAGATCCTAAGATAGGATTTGCTTGCAGGTATTTTATGGGGGCCAAGAAAGGTACACTATGGAGCAGGTTATTTCTGTAAACACTGTGCCAGGGATGACTGAGAGAGAATGGGGACACACCTGAGGTGTCTGTCCTGGGGGCAGGGGACCCAGTTTTCCACTAAGGACTCCTCCTGGAGTCTTAACTTCCCAGAATTTCTCAACCACCCCACTTGTGGGCCAAGAGAGCCCTCAGACTATCACAGGTGCTGCAGAAAGACACTGTTGACAGGTATTACAATGGTGGGAGCTGAGGGGATGTTGTCAGAACCCCACAGCATCTCCAATACCATCATTATCTCCCTCAACCCTGCATGACCTCGTGCAGGGAGATCTCACAGCCCCAATTTACACATGAGAAAACCAAGGCTCAGTGGAGCTAATGGTCCAAGTCATGGGCTTAATGAGGACAGAAAGTTGTGCCTGTTTTGTTCACTCTTAATTCCCAGCCTCTAGAGCAGCACCCAACACATGATAAACCCTTGATAAACATTTGAAGAAGGAAAGTCATACAGGGAGGATTACTTGGTTCAGCCAAGACGTGAACTGGGCTTTTCCACCCCACAGCCCATGTTCCTTCTACTGCATGGTAAGAACAGCCATCTCTGCAGTCAGTGCCTTGAGGGTCTGAGAGTAGATGCCTAAAACAGTTGTTGAATAAATGAAGGATGAACACATGCATTCTGTACCTTTATGTTTCATCTTTCCCTCCCTTAGGAATGAGAGAAAGATACCATAACCAGAGAAGAGAGAACCCAGGTTTCACACAGTCCTGGAAAAATGAGGATTTGCACCAAAAATTCACACAGCTGCTACTTCTGCAAAGACGTACCCCCAAAAACCAAAAGTCTCTGCCCAGGCAAAGATGGAATCTCAGAGTGCTGAAATATAAAGGCCGTTTCATTAAAATCAGAGACTTGTTTCGCCCATGCCCAGGAACCCAAGAAGAACCTCGCACTGTCATACTATATGGAACGGATGGAATTGGGAAGTCAACACTGGCTAGGCAGGTGCAGAGAGCCTGGGAGAAAGGTCAGATATACCAGGACCACTTCCAGCACATCTTCTACTTCAGCTGCAGAGAGCTGGCCCAGTCCAAGGTGATAAGTCTCGCTGAGCTCATCACAAAAGCCCAGGCAGCCCCTTCAGCTCCCCTTGAGCAGGTCCTGTCTCGGCCAGAGCAGCTGCTCTTCATCCTTGATGGCATAGATGAACCAAGATGGGTCTTGCAGGAGCAAAGTACTGAGCTCTGTCTGCACTGGAGCCAGCCACAGGAGGTGGCTGCACTATTGGGCAGTTTGCTGGGGAAAACCATACTTCCCGAGGCATCCTTCCTGATCACGACTCGGACTGTGGCTTTGCAGAAGCTCATTACTTCTCTGAAGCAGCCACGTTGCGTGGAGGTCCTGGGGTTCTCCGAGTCTGGAGGAAAGGAATATTTCTGCAACTATTTCCCAGGTGGAAGCCAAGCACTTAGAGCCCTCTTCTTCATTAAATCAAACCCAGCAGTCTGGCCTATGTGTCTCGTGCCCTGGCTGTCCTGGCTGGTCTACACCTGCCTGAAGCAGCAGATGGAGAGAGGGGAGGATCTCACACTGACCACCACGACTGCCACGGGCTTCTGCCTACACTACCTCTCCCAGGTTATCCCAGCTCAGTGCTGCAGGCACCAGCTGAGAGGCATCTGCTCTCTGGCTGCTGAGGGCATATGGCAAGGAAAGAGCCTTTTCAGCTTAGATGACCTCAGAAAACACAGGTTAGATAAGCCCATCATCTCTGCTTTCTTGAAGATGCATATTCTTCAAAAGCACCCCACCTCCGAGACCTACAGCTTCATCCACCTGTGTTTCCAGGAGTTCTTTG
Organism: Galagoides demidoff; assembly: GCA_963574575.1. Taxonomy (NCBI): domain Eukaryota; kingdom Metazoa; phylum Chordata; class Mammalia; order Primates; family Galagidae; genus Galagoides; species Galagoides demidoff. The sequence goes on along the minus strand of CAUYQV010123655.1, from coordinate 3,488 downwards.
CAGCAGTGTCCTGTGCCTTGGGGGATGAAAAAGAGAGAGGTAAACATCCTGACAGCATCAGAGGTGTGGGAGGTTTGCTACAAGCACACAAAACACATGACCTGCTCTGGACACCAACAGGGCGTTTCCTATTTGGCCTTTTAAATGAGCAGGCAGGGAGAGAGATGGAGAGCATCTTCACCTGCCAGCGGGCTCCAGACCTGAAGCAGGAACTGCTGCAGTGGGCCAAGTGGGAGGCCCAGGAAATGCGGTTCCCCAGGCAGCCTGGCTTTCTGGATTTGTTCCACTGTTTATATGAGACTCAGGATGAGGAGTTTGTGACAGAGGTGATGGGTCATTTCCAAGGATCAAGTGTGTATGTCCAAACACACATGGAGCTCCTGGTGTTCACTTTCTGCATCAAATTCTGCCACCATGTGGAGAGCCTTCAACTGCATGAGGGCGAACAGCCCAGGCCAAAATGGAGGCCCGCCAGGGTAATCCTGTGAGTACCCACTTGCTCCTGTCTGCAGTTTGTCTGTCTGTCTCATGAGCCTGGATGTCCTGAGCACTGAAGACACTCTCAGTGAGCCTAGGTAGGGGGATAAAGGATTGTAGTCTGCCCAATCTGACCACCATTCTCTGTCCTCTGTGGGACAGGCCCTGCTTGCTTCTGCAGAGGCTTGGTGGGGTCGTGCCTTGAGCTTCCTCACTTCTCCTGTCCCTAGGACAACCACACCCTGTCTCTCCAGTACACACTACCCATTCATGCTGACCTTAGCTGTCCTCACACTCCCAAGGGTCAGGCAGCCTCCTCAACAAATATATACCTATATCTTCCAGTCATTATGGCCCACTCCTGTAGTCCCAGCTGCTCAGGAGGCTGAGGTAGAAGGATCATTTGAGCCCAAGAGTTTGAGGTTGTGGTGAGTTATCATGATGCCGGTCTTCTCCACACAAGGTGACAGTGCTCTGTCTCAAAAATAAAAAATAAAATAAAATAAAAGGGGGTAGGGGAACGAACAAGTGCAAAGAGGGGATGGGGGTCACAGTATATGTCACACCTTTTGAGGGTGGGGCACAGTTATAAGAGGACCTTTACCTAACAAATGCAATCAGTGTAACCTAATTCTTTGTACCCTCAATAAATCCCAAACAATAAGTGAAATACATAAAAATAAATCAGTAAATAAAATTTAAAAAATAAAATTAAGAAAAAGTGAAGTAGGCCTTGCTAGTTCTGGGTGCAGGTGCTGCAAGTAGCAGTGGCCTGATATGTGCCTTTCTAAAGCATCTAGAGCAGGCATAGAGGCAGAGGCCAGACATGGGGGCATGAGGAACCAGGAACATCAGGCCAGACCAAGGGAGTTTGGGACTGACAGTGGCAAATGGAGCCTGGAGAGCATCCCATGGGGAAGGCAGGGGCTTCAGCTGCAAGTGAGAAGGGAAATTTTTAAGTCACAGTGTGAACTAGACAATGTAGAGAGAACATTAAGGGGTTACTGTAAACAAACAAAAAAGTCCAGGAAGAAAGAAGGAAGACTGGCTGAAGGCTGTGGAAAGGGAGAGGAGGACCAGAGACATTAAGGAAATGAAAATGGTAGGCGGGAGGCTTATAATGAAGCATCATGCATTTTGTATAACTAGTTTTTAATTTTTTTATTCAGTCACTCTTATTAAAGATGGCAAATGTGGACTGAAAGAAAAAATTAAAGTTTAACAAAACTAAATAAATGCAAAAGAAATACAAATAATTAAATTTTCAAATGATGGCGTTCTTAAACATGTTTGTAGCATTTATACTGGGGAAGTTGTTGAATTTAAAACTTTTGGGATTCTCTGTAACATCTTTTTAATCCTCATGGAACCCACTGCGGCAATCCACTGAATTTGTCTCTCTTTGTCACTGAGGAGACTGAGTGAGGCATGGGAGTGCAGCTGACATGCAGGCACTGGTCCCCTGGACTCCACTCCCACTCCAATATGGCTCTGCAGACTTGGGAGAAAGATGAATTTAGGGTGGAGAGATATTGGGATGCATTAGGTCAAAAAGTTAGTGGACCCATCTGACCAGAAAACAGGAACATCAGTTTTCAGTCATATCACCCTGAACATACCAAATCTGGTTGGATCTCAGAAGCTAAGCAGGGTCAGACCTTAGATGGAAAAAATAGAAACGTGAGTCTGAAACTTGGAATAGAGCTTGAGAAGGTGAAGCCTGGGAATTAGATGAGGTCATGAAAGCAGTATGTGAAAGTGGAGAAATTAAATGGGTAGAAATTATAAAAGGCAGTGTCTATTCCAACACTCTCAAAGTCCATCAGCTCTCCCCTCCAGGCTACAAATATCCTCTCCTAGGATGTTCCCTTTGCCATCTCCTCCACAGAACTTCTTTGTGGTCTTGCTGTCCTTGGAAGGAAATACAGTCCCATGAAAGTCAACCAGCAGGATGTATGTGTAAGATCACATACAACTTTCCATCATAAACTCACCCTCATCACCTCTCCCAGCCTCAGTGCCCACCTCCCATCTCTTTTCTTTTCGGGCACTGGGAGTCCAGAATATCTGTGCCAAATGATGACAGGTGTTTCTGCAGCCAAAAGTAGAAAGCTGTCCAAATCACCAAGCTCCTTCTCTGTACCAGGCTGTGTGCTGGGCACTGCAGATAAAAAAGATGACAAGTGTCTACCCTTGCCCTCAAGGAATTCCTAGGCCACAGAAGAAACAGATACACCAAATGAGCATGTCAGTATCCTATGGTGAGGGGGGGCTGTAGAATGAGAAGCCACACAGAGGAGGAGCCCTAAGCCCAGGTGGTAAGGGCAAAGGGCCTGGCGAGGAGGCTGGTCAGTCCCAGGGATGGCACTACCCACAGTGGCCTGGTGCTCAGGGAGACTGCCCACTGTGTTGTGCAGGGCTGTGCACAAGAGACCCCCCACACACAGCACACCTGTCTCTTGTCCCTCTCTCCCTCCCTCAGGGTCATGCAGGTCCCAGTCACAGATGCTTATTGGCAGCTTCTGTTCTCCATTCTTAAAGTCACCGGAAACCTGAAGGAGCTGGACCTAAGTGGAAATTCACTGAGCTGCTCTGCAGTGCAGAGTCTTAGTGAGACCCTGAGATGTCCTCGCTGCCACCTGGAGACCCTGAGGTGAGTGTGGCTGGGGTTCTGCTCTGAAGCATGGCTGGGCAGCACCCAAGGCAGAAGCGGAGGCTGGGCTGAAGCATTGGTCTTTGCACTCATCAAACATTCATTGTAGTCCTCTCTACCCATGCACTGTGACAGAGGCCAGGGCTAAACAGATAGGATTTTTTTCTCACAGATTCTACAAGAGACTGACATTAATCATGGAGCCATATTAACAAATCTATAATAAATTTATAATAATTAGGGCTCTAGTGGAGAAAACTTTCCTCAAGAGGAAATGAAGCTTGAAAAATATCTCAAGAACACAGAGGTTTTAACTAAGAGAGGAAGAGGAAGAAAGTTTTAGACAGAGGGGATGGCA
>CAUYQV010123653.1:0-39504 GCA_963574575.1 Galagoides demidoff | reverse complement strand
GAAATGAAAGGTCTTTTTTTTTTTTTTTTTTTTTGAGACAGAGCCTCAAGCTATCCCTCTTTGGGTAGAGTGCTGTGGCATCACAGCTCATAGCAACCTCCAACTCCTGGGCTCAAGCGAGTCTCCTGCCTCCGCCTCCCAAGTAGCTGGGACCACAGGTGCCCGCCACAACGCCCGGCCAGTTTTTGGTTGCAGCCATCATTGTTGTTTGGCAGGCCCGGGCTGGGGATTTGAACCCGCCACCTTAGGTGTACGTGGATGGCGCCTTAGCCGATTGAGCCACAGGCGCCGAGCCAAGGTCTTTTATTAATTTTAAATTAATTTCCTTTTATGGGACCTGGGTTCTGATTCCCCCCTCCTTCCCCCCCCCCCCCACTCAACAAGCTCTGCAGCTCATATGCCCTTGGAGGGGATTATACCTGCTCCCTTTCTGTACTCGGGGACCTCATCTCCTCATCGGTTCTGGCATAAATCCTTCACTCCCATTTACTCCTTCCACTGATGTTTACTGCACACGTCTATGGTGCCACATTCTGTCATGATGGTACCCAGGGTCATCATAGAGAAAGGCCCTGCTGTGATGGAGCTTACACTCCTGCGTGTGCAGGTGTGGGTGGGAGAGAAGGTTGGGCCGGGAGGCGAGAAGAGAAACGATAGACAATTCACCGCTTGGGACTCAGGACGTATCAGCGCCAGCAGGAAACAGAAGGTACTCAGCAGTGTGAAGGTGGGTTTCCCCTTTGGGAGTGAAGAGTCCCTGAGCCCAGAGGCCATCCACCATGCAAATACCATGAGAAGAGTGTCACAGGCAGAGAGAAATGGCAAATGCAAAGGTCCTGGGGCAGGAATGCGTCTGGCGTATTGGAAACCTACGGGGAAAGCCTGTACAACTCCAGCAGAGGGAGAAACTGAAGGCAGGAGGCAGCGGAAGATGACCTTGGAGAGGCAGGTGGTGGGGATGGGAGGGCGGAGAGTAAGGAGGGACCTGGAAGGACAGTGACTTCTCCTGTGCATGAAACAGGAAGTCAGTGGCCGGATTATGAGTGGAAGAGGGACATGATCTGACTTATGTCTTTGCAAGATCCCCCTGGCTACTGTCTTGACAATAGGCTATTAAGGAAGCGAAGGTGGAAAGAGGAGACCCAGGCAGGGATGCTCTGGCAGCAACCCCGCTGAGTGATGATGGCATGGCTTAGGTGAGGGTGGAAGTGGTGGAGATGTAAGAACTGGTTGTATTCTGGGTCTATTTTGAACAGAAAGGCAACAGAATTTGCTGCTAAATTGTGGGGTTTGAGAGAAGACAGAGAAATCAAGATGAGTTGGTTTGTTCAGTAAAATGACATGTGCCACATGCCAGATACAGTCCTTGACATAGTGAAGGAAATAAAAAATTTCTGCCCCTGTGAAGTTTCTTCCTAGTGGGGAAACCTGAACATTAAAAAATACAAATGTTAAGTACATTGGATGGTAGTAAGTGTTAAGAATGAAACCAAAGCAAGTACAGGAAACACTGGAAGAAGGGTTACAATTATAAAGGTTTCAAGGAAGGCCTCACTGAGGAGGTAAGGTTGTAACAAAGACCTGCAAGAAGCAGAGGAGTACACCACAGGGAACAGCATTTCCAGCAGGAGGAACAGCATATGCAAAGGCCCTGAGGTTTTAAAAACATTGTCCAATTAGACATCAAAGTGGAACAGTCAGGTGGGCAATTAGATGACTGAGATGACCTTCAAAGTGGTCCTCTTGGCTTTGCACCCATCCTCCAGGGAGAGTGAGTGATCACCTGTCCTGGTTTCTTGGGAATGATGAGTTTCCCAGAATGCAGAACTTCCAGGGCTAAAACCAGGACAGTCCTGGATAAATCAGATGGTTGATCTCTCTGATTCTAGCCTATCCTCCATCACGCTGCCAGGGGGAGTACTTATAAAATATAATCCTAAAACAGTAGATCCTAAAACTTTTTCAGTGGTTCCTTCTAGCATGCAGGACAGACATCAATGTTCTGTAGAGCTCAGCACAAACATCTCTTCCTACCCTGACCCGCATCTCTCCTGCCCCTCCCTCACTTGCACTGAGCCCCTGCCCCCAGCCCCCACAGCAACACACCTGTCCCCACACCTGTCCCCTGACATCACTACTTCCTGAATACACCAGCTTTTAAACCATCCTTGCCCCTGGCCTGCACAAACCCTGTTCTCTTTTCTTCTAAAACCCCTGCCACATTCCCCTTCTTTCTAGAGAAATCTTTCTCTTGCTTCAGTCTCACCTCAAGGAAGCCTTCCTGGCTGATGCAGAAGTGCTATCTCCATGGCCAAGGTGCTGTCACTGTCCTGCTGAGGCTTGAATCCAGGCTTGCTGGGTCCTGAAGTCTACAATTTGAGGACCTGATTTAAGAAAAATCATACAAAATTACAAACACAAAGTTAGGTTAAAAAGTGGGTATTTGGGCACAGTGGGCACAGTGGCTCATGCCTATAATCCTAGCACTCTGAGAGCCCGAGGTGGGTGGATTGCTTGAGTTCAGGAGTTGGAGACCAGCCTAAGCAAAGTGTGATCCATCTCTACTAAAAATAGAAAAACTAGCCAGGTGCTATGATGGGTGACTGTAGTCCCAGCTACTTGTGAGGCTAAGGCAAGAGGTTCTCTTGAGTCCAGGAGTTTGAGGTTGCTGTGAGTTGTGTTGCCATGGTACTCTACCAAAGGTGACAGAGTGAGACTCTGTCTCAAAAAGAAAAAAAAGTGGGTAGTTAATGGAGAAGCAAGAATCCGATGAACTCAATACTAATATGACGGCAGTAGATGAGCTAATACAAGGGCGGGGTAGGGGAATGAAGGAGTGGGGAGAGGTGAAGCTGGGGAACCGGGTGGGAGGGTCACCATGTACGGCACCCTCTTAGGGACGGGACACAATTATAAGAGGGAATTTATCTAATAAACGCAATCAGTGTAACCTAATTCTTTACCCTCAATGAATCCCAAACAATAAAAACAAAAAATTAAAAAGTGGGTATTTATTTAGAAGGAAACCATACAAATGAGGAGTCCTGAAGCTAAAGATTCCCAGAAAATTGCTCCCACCTTTTCCACTCTGTGGTTAATTGTAGGTCCTCAGAGATGAAAAGATATTAGGTGACCTACTTGTGTGAAACGGCCGGGTAAGGTGCCTGACCAGAATAAGTGTTTAATAAATACTTGTCCCCCCTCTTTTTCTACCACTGGGTTCCACCTTCCTTCTATCACTCACATTCCCCCAAAGCTTGGGGATAAACCAGAAAATAATGCTGTTGCCTGTGAATACATGAACTGATTTAGCTCAGTGATCTTCCGTTTCAGAATCAGGATCAATGTTTTGGCTGAAATGTTTTCCCTGCCACTCACGAGTTAGATCACTTAATTGATCTTTTGACCCCCATATTTTGTCAGAAGGTCAGAAGGTACATCTTGGATGTGTCACCGTGTGCGTGAACGGGACCCAGGGTCTGTAAATAAGGATGGGAGAGTGCTTTCCTGCTGTTTACGCAAATCAGTGTGACTGTTGTAAAGGAACCAACTTCCTTCCTTACAAACCTAAGTATATCAGAAATTAATAATTCATCCTCCCTGAAATATTTATTACAGGCAGGTGGCATCCTGCTCTCTGAGAAAAACAAGTTGTCTAAGAATTGCATGCCTTTGGGTAACAACACCATTAGTCACGGTGACGCTGTTGTTTGACAAATGATTCTGATTAGTCATTTGTCTAATGCCCACAACAACCTTGGGAGTTAGGTAGTGTGTCTCCAATTTAAGGATGAAGAAACACAAGAGATATCAAATAACCTGCCCAAGGTTATAGAGCCAGTCAGTTCTAGAGACAGTATTCTAACTGCTCTTCCAGGCATGCCATGGATCGCCCTGTTGGGGAAAAATTAGTCCAAAGTTCTTACAAAGGACAACCACCAAATTATTAAATACATGAACACTCATGAAAGCTGGTGAGCAAACAACAACAATAAAAAGGACTGTGCATACTTTTTGCAATATCCAACATCACAGATAAGCAAAGCAGTTCTCAAATAATCAGCATGTGGCTACGGGTTGGACACCCCTAGCTGAACTACTCTGCTTCCGTATCTTACCTGGATAGAACTGAATTCCCTGCACCAGTTTCACGGCAGACTCTCCAAACCAGGCCCTGGTCTCACAGACTGAGTGATGTGTCTGGACCACTACAGATGTTTAGATGACATCAATGTGCGTTTCCTTTGGAAGTCTCTGTTGCCGAGATTTACCTCGCTCACCTTGGTGTTTGCTAAATATTGTTAAATAGCTGATGCATGGGCGGTGCCGTGTCTCAGTGGGTAGGGCACCAGCCCCATATACCAAGGGTGGTGGGTTCAAACCCAGTCCTGGCCAAACTGCAACAAAAAATAGTCAGGTGTTGTAGCCTCCCGAGTAGCTGGGGCAAGAGAATCGCCTAAGCCCAGGAGTTGGAGGTTACTGTGAGCTATGATGCTACAGCACTCTACGGAGGGCAATAAAGTGAGACTCTGTCTCTTAAAAAAATAATAATGTAAAATAAATAGCTGTTGCAGTAAGTCCCTGCTTTTTCTTGGATTGAAATCACCTGTTGATGATGATGGACAATGGTTAATGCTGTCATTTATCTGGGACTTACTACATATGCTGGGAATGTGCTAGGAGCTTTACAAAATTTCATTTCACTTTTACAACAGCCCTGTGAGGTGGATATTTATGTCCTCATTTTTAAACTAAGATACCTGAGGCCTAAAAAGGCATGGGAAATAACTAGTTCTAGATCACCCAGCAATAAATAACCAGCAGAACCGTGATTCAAACCAGGGTCTAGCCAATCATAGTGGCAATCATATTACAGTGGCATGTCCTTAGCCACTATAATATTTCCACTGGAAAAGGGATTGGTATTATTTGTTAAGTGGAATAAACTCTAGCCAGATTTAGAAGACAAAGTTATATCCAGGCAAAGGGCATCTATTTATTCATTCACACAGACTGTTCCCTTTGCCTGGGATGCTCTCTCTTTATCTGTGGAGCTAACCACCTTATCCTGTAAATCTCATTGTTAAACTTCACCTCCTACTGGAAGTCTTTCTAGACTGGTAGTGTCCTTTCTCTGTGCCTTTGGGATGCTCTGTGTGTCCTACCCAAGGCTGGATCTAGATTCTGTGGGGTCTGAGCCACAAAGTGCAATCACCAGGAATGACGTACAGAGTAATCAAGGGTAGGGACTGGGATTAACAGGGAAACTGGAGCTTAACCTTCATTTCCTCTTGGCTCTGTTTTTTTCAGAAATACTTGTTGATGCACAATCACAGGCTTTTATTTCTTTGTGCTTAATCCAAGTATTTGGTTTTTCTTTCTTTCTCTGGGATATTAAATCATCTCACCTCAATGGATAGATCAAAGTTCAAGGTGTTTAAAACTATAATCGCCATAATTGTGATTTGAGTTGCTGGGCTTTATGGTCTGCAGCCCCCAAAGTTGTAGGGGGTCTCACATAGACAAGTGAGAGCAGACAGTGCTGACCTAACCCCAGGCCAGCACCTGCCATTAGGGTGGCAGTGGGCAGCTTAATTTGCAACATGTGTTAGAGCTTTAGTTGCTTATACAGATTTTGTTGAAATCAGATCACAGTAGATATAATACTGTATTAATAACTCATGCTGAAACCTAGAGAGTTTTTCCTTGCACATAGTAACAGGAACTCAGTAAGATAGTATCTGCATTTTACCTGTAAGAGAACTAAAACTGCGAAATGGGGTCTCCTATGGTCACAAATCTAATAAAAGGCAGAGCCAACCAGGTTACAATCACAAGATAAACGTCCTTGTAAGGTACCACACAGAACCTCCTGAGAACCAGATCAAACAAACTAGATTTTATGGCTTCTGTAATTGTATTACGGATCTACACTACTGTGTATAAATTAGTCTCACTGGAGTAGACTAGATTTTATATGGACAATATAAAATTGCCAGTACAGACAATATTTTTGCAAGTCGTATTTCCAAAAAGCCTGTACCTGTATAATAGCTTCCTAGAATCATTTCTTCCCATTTATTTCACGTTGTTGTCCATCATGGAATGCCCTGTGATTGATACTATCGTGCAGGTGGAGACTGTCCGAGGATTTAGATGTGGTCAGCCCTCCTGTGAACACCTCAGCAAAAACCTTCTCCCTAGAATCTTTGTCTACACAGCCTGAGACTTTTCTAAAGCTAACTCCAGACTCTTGGTCCTTAGGGGGGAAGTAGAGGAAAGCTACGTGTAGACCTTCGGAAGTCCCTTTGCAATTCCTTCATGCTGCTTCCGCGTGCCAGGGCGCCGAATCAGTCTTTTCCAAATTCTCCTTCTTGGTCAATGAAGTGAAACAAGCCTGCGTCATTTCTCCTCTCTCTTGTGTAACAAGGCGTTTGTCATCTAAATAAGCAAACTTGGAATCACAAGTGAAACCCATGTCCACCTCTTTCCCACCACCCGGGGCCACATCTCTTGAGAGTAAAATGTTGACCGTGGGCTTAGTTTGAGAGCTATTTCTCCGAATGGCTCGTAACACTCCCTCCCTGCTAGCGGGGCCTGAATCCTCTCTCAACAATTCCCTCAATTATTTCTGGAAAACTGGGGGCAGAGGAGCTCCTGGGCTCACTAGCACAGGCTTGTGTGCGCCCACTAACTGCCCCCGGGGGGTCTTCCCCAAGGTCTCAACTTCACCTGGCCGGCAGCATGGAACTCCCCCGGAGCCCACTAGGGGCACTGTCTCCCATGGCCGCCGCAGGTGTCTCTGCTCCTGTAGGCAACCCCAGAGTCCTCCCTCCCCATGGCCGCCGCCTTCCTAAAGTGCCTTGTGTAGAACCCTGAAGTCCCATTATAACTCATAGGGTCTAATGTAAGAACCCGCCCAAATAGAAACTCCCGCCCAGGAAGGAATGAATGCACCAATCCCTTCCTCCGCCCCAACTCTTACATTCCCATCCGCCTTAACCCTCCTGCTGACTTTTCCGAATTCAGCCGCTGGAATTTTCACCCGAGTGAAATAAAGGCCACGTGGCCCACACACAACCTGGCCTCGCTGCCTTCGTTCACAATAATGCCTGGATCTGCTCTGCTACAAGGAAAAACTTTGTGTGCCTTTGGACCTCTCCCCCAGCAGTGCTGACTTGCATTTCAGATACTCAAAGATGAGAGATCCTGAACCAGGCTTAGTTTTTACTGTAGCTCTGGATCTGGGACCCCCCAATGGGAGTGTCTGGGAAGTGGGCTGCACTGCTCAAAGCACTCGCATCTCAGACGGCCTGGGCATTGTTGCACTGAATTCTGTGCCTGGATCTCTGTCCTTAGGACAAACCCTTTTCTTAGGAGAATCTAATAGTTCTTGAAGCAAAGAGGCTCCTGCCAGACCCACCCACCTATGTAATCTGTGAACTAAAATAAAATCTTATGGCTCCCCCCTCCTCAGAGATTGACTCACTGGGCGCCTTCTTTGGCCAAGGGGATCCCTAAACCTGAGTTGCCAGCCATGAGAAAGGAGATGAGACCAACTTCATCATACCCCCTGCCCTTCTTACAGATGGCCTCTGTAATTCCTTAACAGGCCAAGGCTGTTGCCAGATCTACCTGCAGGTCCCCCCCAAACCCTGAGTCTGTCCAGTAGGTACTTAGTCTCGGATTAACAGACCCTTCATCTGAAGCATGCTTTTCACTGTCTCCCGCTCTTCCAGACAAAGCCTAACTCAGCCGATTGTCAACTAAAGAATCTTTAAGCCCTCCTGTAACCTGTAAGCTCCCACTTCCAAACGTCCCACCTCTGGGGCCAACCCAAAGGACGCTTTCCATGCATTGATTTATGATCTCCCCTGTAATTCCTATCTCCTTAAAATGTATAAAACCAGACTGTGACCCCATCACCACAAGTCCACATGCTTAAGGCTTCTTGGGTGTGACTCCAGGTCATGGTCCTCAAATCTGGCTCAGAATAAACTCCCTTAAATTATTGGACAGAGTGTGGCTTCTTTTCTGTCAACAAAGTAGAACCAAGTAGAAAAGATTCCTCTTCAACCTGGGCACCATGGCGCATGACCAGTCAAAACTCCTGCTTCCAGCCCCTTACTTGAAAACAGAAAGGGTCCCTAGGAACCTAGATGTTTGACCTCCACAAAGGACCCCAGAAGTTTTTTCCACTTGAGGCAGCTTTGTATGGTATGGGAGATTGATATCGGACAAAGAGGGTCTGACCACCTGTCACTGTCAGCCAATAGGCAGAGACAGAGACAGGGATAAGTCCACCAAACTTCGTCAGAAGGCCAGTGATTCTGGAGAACAGCGAGCGTGGCCTCTCCAAGACTGTTCTGCTCTTCCATGTCCAAAATCACAGTCATATACATAAAAGTTCAAAGCAAAGACCACATTAACCCTTATTTTAAATAATCAGCATAACTCAGTGGCCTATTACAACATTTTCAATTCAAAAGTCAATTTCCTGGGCTGCACCCGTGGCTCAAAGGAGTAGGGTGCCCACCCCACATGCCAGAGGTGGCGGGTTCAAACCCAGACCCAACCAAAAACTGCAAAAAAAAAAAAAAAAGTGAATTTCCTAAATCAATCTCCTCAAGCTATTCAAGATGGGCATCTTTAGGGTGGGAGCTAAATTTACGAAACAATAAGAATGGGAGACACTAAGGGTAGGTCGTGTACGGCCTAAACCGACCAGACCAGCTGAGTCTTACCAGCCTTAGCCTGACTGACTCCATCTTATTCTCACTACATGTGCTTTCAAGCTCACAGCTGCACCCTTGCTCCCCATTCATACACACCAAGGAGTGGACAGAAAGTCCAGGCCAGCCAAACACTCTTGCCAGGAGACAGCCTGCTCCAGCCAGCATTTCCGTGTCACCCCCACTCACGTCCTGTGCCTGAAGTAAGTCAGAATATCAGTTTGCTCCCACCTGAGTTGGCCACATCTTGATGCTACTCGGGGACTTTCGGCAGGAGCCAAGAATGGCATAGCCATCCGTGAGCCTGCCATTCTGGAATCCCTGTGATAGGCTTGAATGGTCAAGGTGCAAACCTGAATCTCATAATTTCTTCTCTGGGAATTTTGCTTTTCTGCAAGATTATTTGCTACTGGCTCCGTTGACAGCAGAAAACACGAGGATATTGTGGGTTCTGGCCAAACAAACTTCTTTCTGAAAATTGTTGCAGAAAGAACACAAAGGAGGCCAAAAGTGGTACAAATGGGTTGCAAAACATCAACATGCCCAACCCAATGTTTCTTTCTCCTGGCTGCCTCCACCCCCGGTTTGCACTTCAGCTCATGCTGGGAATGCCCACTGCCAAAAATGTCAGCGCGATGAAGTTCTGCTTAGCCTCAAATGCTGAATACCCTCCAGACATATTAAAGCTCTGTTCATGCTTGCTTATCAGACAAATGGAGAGACTATAACCAAGATGTTGACAGTGAGCAATCATCATTACCTGACCAAGAACTGCTCTCAGCAAAGCCTGATTTAGTCTGAGCAGAAAGAGAGAAAATTCAAGGGCACAGAGTAAATGGCAGAAGCCTGGCAGGTAACGGAGACTTTGTACACGTTTCTGGCATTCACTGATTCCCTAGTGCATTCCAGGCTCCGTGAAGTAGATACTGAGTTACTGCCTTAATTTACACAGCAGGGACTCCTGACATGGGTATTACTTTTTTTTTTCTTTTGCAGATTTTGGCTGGGACTAGATTTGAACCCACCACCTCCAGCATGAGGTCAGCACCCTACTACTTTGAGCCACAGGCACTGCCCATGGGTATTACTACTATTTTACCCACAGCCAAGGAAACTGATGCTCCTCAGTAATTTGTCTAGGCTTCCACAATGACAAAGAAGAACATCCCAAGAGATTCTGACCAGGTTTTTAAGTCATTAGCACATCAGTCAAGATTCAGTGGCAAGAGACAGAAACCCAGCTCAAACCAGCTTAAGGGGTTAAAATAAAACCCAGAAAAGGAATTTATGGATGATTGAAATAATGTCAGGCATAGCCAGATCCATGGATTTAAGAACCATCACATGGACTACTCCATCTCTCTTCACTGGTCTTTTTCTCTCAGCTTGTCCCAGCTTCATTTTGTGTGTGTCCATTTTATTCTCTTCTGCAGATTTCCTCCATGAGGTCACGAAGCTCAATACAAATTATTCCAGCCAACATTATTGTTGATCCTATGATCCCACAGGAGGAAACAGCCATTCATTTTCAGAATCTCAGGGAAGATGCTGGTTACATTCAGTTCACCTTGGGCCTAGCCGTAAAAACAATCTCCGCAGCTAGGAAGTTCAGTCCCAGGATTGATGACCCACCAAGGTCACAGGAAGAGGCAGGTCTTTGAAAGAAAGGTTGCTGGAAAAACTCCAGGTGTCCATTAGAAACAGAATTTAATAGGATTAATTGATATTTAAGTTAGATGCAACTTGGGTCTACCAGTTTCCCTGGCACTAATTTCCTTTTGTTTAATAGTCTCTCCATTATCTGGGATCTACTTGTTAAAATGGAATCAGAAGGACAAACCAGGAAGCACCAATAAGGTTTGTGTGGCATTTTACAATTACTTTGAGAGCCAGTGATTAGTGGTTTTCTTTTTAGAATGCTGTTAAAATAGAATTTCTGGAATCTTTTCAAAACTGTTTTTAAGAGAATGCAACATCACCTTTGTGGTATTTGTGTCAAAAATGTTTAATGCAAATTTAATCATGAGAAAAGAGTGAAACAGATGCAGAAGACTGGCTTGGACTATCCAAGAATCTCAATTTCATAAAAGATGCTGTTCCCCCCAAAAGGCTAAGGCGAATCTAGAGTCATGACAACCACAGTCTAAGATCCTTGATTAGATCCTGGATTTAAACCTATATGTAAAAATGCCATCATCACGAAAATCTAGGAAATTCAATACTAATGTCTATATATTATAAAATGATATTGTGCAGTGTTACATTTCCTGAACATGGCTGTGGTTATGCAGAAGAACGTCCTGTTCTTAAGGAATAAATGCTGAGTGAAGTATTTAGAGATGAAGAATAAGAATCAAATGGTTCAGGGGAAAAAATGGACATACAGATGAAAAGAGAGAAAAAGAATGTGGCAAAATTTTAAGAATTGGTGATTCCTGGTGAAAGGCAGGCCAGGTAGTCATTATACATTGTACTATTCTTATAAACTTTTCCCTAGGTTTCCAAATCTTCCAAATAAAGCATTGATGGAAAGAGAAAACATTAAGATACAGCCTCATAACAACCTAAAATTTAATTATCCTACCTATAACACGGAAGATAAAGTCCAAAAAAAAAGCAATTGTGTAAACATGAGGTCACATAGTGCCAGGTTAACCAAACAACTGACGTTTTGACAGCCAGGGCTGCAAATTCCAAATCTGTCCAGGTCTGCTGCTGTTGGCGCCACCTGGCGGTAGTTACCTGCTTACAGATGGAGATTGTCTTAGATCCTGGCAGCAGAAATTCCAGGAATCTCCAGGTGGTAGTGCCCCTTTTCTTGCTCTGATCTAGGAGTTTGGCCAGGAGTATGTGAGGAGACCCACCATCCCTTTCGCAAGCAGGGTTGCAAGGTCATGGGCAGAGCTGGCATCCAGAGCAGTGCCTGCCTGTGGCAGCAGGTGGCAAGCTTTGCCATTCTGCCTGCAGTGCAGTCTCTGGCTATGGGAACAATCGGTTCAGTGAGGAAGTGGTTAGAAGAGTTTGATATAACTGTCGCATCAAATTATGCCTGAGTGGGAGACATCAGTTAATCAGTGACAGTAAGGTCACATAGAAGATCACAATAACAATTTTTGGAAGTCAGCAATTTAGAAATTATTAGAATTATTTGATACATTATTTGCACTGCAACTTGTATCATTTGAAGTAGTTTTATTACAGAATAAAAGGGAATGTATTTTTTAAATCTGATTTATATATTAGAGTACCACATTGTTTTTAAATATTTCCATATCTCCCAAGCACACAGGCATGTTTTAAATAACAACGTGTACACTTAGTATATATGGGTATGTATATATGCACACATGTGGATATAGGAACTCACAGACACCCAGAAATATTGTGTCTTATTTTCAGAATAGAAAATTGGTCATCCAGTAACACTTTTAGGTACTTTTTTCCTACTCCTTCATACTTTTTTAAATGCTATCCATCCAGATTGTACATATGGTATGGTTTATTTAATAGTACTATTTGCTAACAATGTATATCTTGACTATTTTAAGAAAAGATTTGAAGGGGTGTATGATACTATTAAGGTCAATAAATATGAAATGTTTGATTTCGAATCAAAAGTTTAGTTTATTATACCTCAAATAGGAAGCAGTACAATTGATGGAAATGTGTGCCTAAACTATAGACACTGTTTTGCAATCTTAACGGTAGCTTGCGTGTGCCCCCAGCAAGAGTCCTTGAGAGTGAGTGGTGATGATATCAAGAAAGGCATTTTCCACAGCTTGTTGAGTATCAAATATTTTCCCCTGCAAGAATGGGTCCAAAGCTTAGAGGAAGTGGTAGTCAGTTGGTGCACAGTCTGGTGAATATGGTGGGTGATGGAGGGTTCAAGTCCAGCTTCTGTGATTTGAGCAGAGTTTGTGCGACATGGGGTCAAGCATGGTCTTGCAAGAGGATTGGCCTGTCCCTATGGACCAGTCTTGGCTGCTTAATCGCAAGCGCTTTACCATGCTGTCCACTTGGTTGCAGTAGACATCCCCTGATGTAATTCAGGTCTCACCAAGCTATAGTGGATAATACTAGCGCTGGTCCTCCAGACAGACACCATTAGCTCTTTTGATGAGTAGTTGGTTTTGGACTGTGTCTCAGTATGTTATCTTCATTCAACCATTGTGCCAAACCTTGAGATTGTCAAAAAGAATCCATTTTCCATCACATGTAACAGTATGGCTTAGAAATAATTCACCTTTATGCTGTGACAGGAAAGAAAGGGAGAAGATTTCTCTTCTTTTTTTTTGAGACAGAGTCTCACTAGGATGTGCTCGGTAGAGTGCTGTGGCATCATAGCTCACAGCAACCTCAAACTCTCAGGCTTAAGCTATTCTCTTGCCTCAGCCTCCCAAGTAGCCAGGACTACAGGCACCCAGCACAATGCCCAGCTATTTTTTGTTGCAGTTGTCATTGTTGTTTAGCTGGCCCAGGCTGAGTTCGAACCTGTCAGCCTCTGTGTATGTGGCTGGTGCCCTACCCACTGAGCTGCAGACACCAAGCCACGATTTCTCTTCTGACACTCATTCAATTCCTGCGAAACCCATCTATCCTGCTCTTTACCTTGCCAATTTGTTTCCAATGGCCCAATATTGTTGGAATAGTAATGTGAAACCTTGTTGCTAATTCACACATAGGCTGAGATGGATTCACTTCCACTACAGCTTTCCACTCATAATTATCTGCCTTGGTTTCAGGTCTCCCATTTGCAAGACTGAAATCACCAGAATGGAAATTTCTCAAACCATCAACATATTGTGCATTCATTAGCCTCATCCTTCCCAAACACTTTGTTAATATTTCAAGCTGTCTGCACTACACTGTTTTCACAACAGAACTCATATTAGAAAATTACATGAATTTTTATTTATCCATGGTGTCACAAAAATTGCTCTAAAAAAATTGAAAGATAGGGCGGCACCTGTGGCTCAAAGGAGTAGGGCACTGACCCCATATGCTGGAGGTGGCGGGTTCAAACCCAGCCCCGGCCAAAAACTGCAAAAATTGAAAGATAATCATAAGCCAAAACAGGCATTTGCAAGATGAGGGTGCACCTGCACAATAAAAATAAAACAAGAAGTGTCGAAATGAAACATCAGATATATCAGTTATTAAATGTAGTGTTTAAGGAAATTGGACATTTCATACTTAATAGCCTAAACAAGGCCATGGAGAAATATTTAGAAGATTGAAAGACCATCGAGAAAAGAGAGATGAGCATGGGGTAAGCTAAAGAATCCTAATTTTAATTTTGAATTTCAAAGGGAAACAAAATGAGCAATTGCTCCTGGGTTCTTAACTCTGAAGGAGAGAGTCAGGGTTTATTCTGGTGAGAAGGACGCCCAGGGGAGCAGGGCCAATGCGGACAAGGAGTCGCTTGGTAGGAGCACCTGGTGGCACCCAAGCCAGAGGAGTGGCCTTGCGAGGTCGTGGGTGAGAAGCCAAACCCTCTAAGGCACAGGCAGCACTCTGAATGGATTGGGCCAACCCAAGGGGACAAAGGTGAGGACACCAAGAAGATAAGCAAGGAGCCATGGGTGAGGGTAGGAAAGAGCATTCCTGAGTAACAGCTGCAGGCAAAGGCAGGATTGCAGGACCAGCCCTGGGGAGGGGGGCAAAGGACATCTCAGGGAGCAGGACTACAGAGGCTGCCTATCAGTTTCTATCACAAAAGAAACCTGTGTTCATGGTGACTGTCAATTTTGTAAAGGACACAGAAACTTTGTTTTATGATAAGCTTCTCCTAATAACTTTTTGACAAAATAGAAAGAAATGAGAAGTCTGGCTAAGAGCTGAATGCATTTTGTGAAAATCAGTAACATTTCTACACACGACTGAGCAGCAATTAGAAAATACGATTTATGAGAAAGAGATTCCAGCTGGAGGAGCAAGAAAAAGATAAAGTACCTGCAAGTAAATTTTATGAGAAGTGTGTATGACCTCTATAAAGAAAATCTAAAATTTTATTGAGAGAATCCTTTGATTCATTGAAGGACAAACTATATTGGAAAACTTACAAAACATCTTTTTTTTTTTTTTTTGCAACAGAGTCTCACTTTTCTAGGGTGACCAGACTTCCTGCTTTTGGTGGGACAGTCCCACTTTTTAACAATTTGTCCGGTGTCCCACCGCATTTTTAAAAAGTCCCAATTTTGGGAAAGAAGAGCAAAAAGGGAATATATGGTTTTTGGCTGCCATGTGGCTATTTCGCCAGGATGTGAGTTTTATATTATTTTTGTTAATTTTATAATGTTAAACGGTAATAATAACAAATAATTACTGAGAAGTGATTATCGAGAACTGCTTATCAAAGTTTGCATTGTTGTCAGGCCCTGCTCTGCCTGGTCTGCCCGGTCCCCTGCCCCCACCCCCCATGTTGTCCCGCTTTACCAATGTTAAAATCTAGTCACCCTAACTTAATCACCCTGGACTTGAGCACCATAGCATCGTGGCTCACAGCAACCTCAGCCTTCTGAGCAGCTGGGAGTATAGGTGCCCACCACAACACCCGGCTATTTTTTCTGTTTTTAGTAGAGATGGGGTCTCACTTTTGCTCAGGCTGGTCTCTAACTCCTAAGCTCAAGCAGTCCATCCACCTTGGCCTCCCAGAGTGCTAAGATTACAGGCGTGAGCCACCATGAGAATTCTTCACAAATTTATTTATTGGTTAACAGCATCCAAAAAAATTTCACATGGGATTGTTTTTATGGTGGAGAAAAGGAAGGGACAATGTTTTAAAGTTCATGGGACACAATAAACAAAGGTGAATATAAAATAACTTTCAAAAAATTAGTAGTAGTGTTGTTAGGGGAGTAGACAAACAGTGGGGTAGAGTGGTTACATAATATTATAATACTTGGTTAGCAATGTGGCAGAAAAATAACTTAGTTCTTATCTCTCACATACATCCCATTACATTTTAACTGGATTATGACCTTATATTTAAAAAATCAAAGCACTGATGGTGCCTGCGTCTCAAAGGAATAGGGCGCCAGCCCCATATGCCAAAGGTGATGGGTTCAAACCCAGCCCCAGCCAAAAACTGCAAAAAAAAAAAAATATATATATATATATATATGTATATATATATATATAAAATCAAACCACAAAAGATTAGAATAAAATAAAATAAATAATATCAAAGTCCTGGGGGCAGTATAACTTTCCAAACTTAGGAGTAATTGAAGAGTGAGAGATTTTGCTCCACAAAATTTAAAATGTCTTCATATAAAAAAAAAGTCAGATCAGGTGCAATGGCTCAAGTCCTTAATCCTAGCACTTTGGGAGCCAGAGTAGGGAGGATCTTCTGAGGCCAGGAGTTTAAGACCAGCTTGAGCAACAGCAAGACCCCAATCCTATAAAAAACACATAAATGAGCCAGGCATGATGGGCTCACACCTGTAGTCTCAGTTAATTGGGAAGCTGAGGCAGGAGGATCTCTTGAACCCTGGAGTCTGAGGTTGCAGTGAGCTATAATGATGTCATTGCACTCTAGTCTGGGCAACAGTGAAAGACTCTGTCTACAAAAGAGAAAATAAGTGTAATTAAACAAAAGATAGACTTGGGGAATATGCAGAAAGGAAAAAGGGAAGGGTTAACATATTTTCCCATTATGTAATAACAATTATGCAAGTTAGCAAGAAAACCCCAACACTGCCAGGAATAAAAATGAGCAAAGGACATTAATAGAAGAACTTGTGGAGCCTCAGGAGTAGTCAGGGAGAATTTATTGAGAATGTGCAGAATGAAAAACTAGCATTATTTATTTGTTAGGGTTAAGAAAAAGGGAGGGGGTCACTACCCAAAGACTACCCAGAGTTGGGGACAGGGAGATGTACTATAAAAGCCAAGTTCTTATCCCCCCTGGTTGCTTTGGAAACCCAAAAATACATCTAAAAAGCAGTTGGCAATACTTACTGAGAACTACATGATCATTCTTTAACATGGATCAATAATCCTGATTAATTAAGGTATTTCTAACAAATAAAAGTATTTTTAGATGAGTTGGACTAAAGGATTCTTTTGTTTTCAGCCACAGCACATACATTAAAGTTGTCCTGTAAATATTTTATATATTTAGGGAAAAAAACTATTGCTAGCACCATGGTTCCCTATAGCACAGCATCTCTATTCTCTATGTGAACGCATTTGTGGAGGATTGTAAGGCTGATGACAGACTAACCAGGACATCTCACGGTGGCTTAGAGTTATTTTTTCTCTTGATCAAATGACCAGTCTTTCATCTAACAAGTATTTATTGGGTACCATCTGTATGAACACTGCTGGAAGAAGTGTATAGATTTATGGCACAATTTCTGGCCCCAGGAAGCTTAAAGACTGGGAAAAGAGTTCATATGTCATGTTTAAGAACACCCAACAAAAACCCAAAGCAGAAAACAAAACTCACTGTTAGAAGTGCCAGATGCTCTGTGACATTTCTGTTTTGAAATCTGTCCTGCATGCACATCACCCCATCTTCAGTGGAAGTCTCTAGAACGCTATACATCGCAGACCTCATGTCCTTTCATTAGTGGGAAAGCAACAGAAATGCAGTAGAAATTCTTTGCGAATAGGCAGCCCTGAGGTGAACACTCTTGGCAGGAGCTCAGGCATAGTAAGCGAGGCAGAAGCCATTGACCATGGACTTCGCACTTCTCAGGGAGAAGCAGGAGAGTTGGAAAGATCCAGAAAGATGCCAAGCTGCTTCTTTCCCTCTAGAACTGGTAAAATGGTAGCTACTCCATCCTGAAAAGTAGTATGTTTGGTATTCTAACACTTGAACCAGCCATCTACAAGAACTAGGATCTGCATATACACAGATATACACAGCATATTCACCGCTCTCTAGCCCTGATCCAAAGTGAAGGGTGTTCTTTCTTATTGTACAGTCATCTTTATTCTCAGTCGAGAAGGTGGCTGAACTTCTTTCTGCAGTAGGAAGCCTGTGTTTGTGTAAGTTGTTACCTGTGAGTCTGGCATGAAGTAAGGGCGGTTGGATAACGTTAACCTGGGCAGGCTGCAGTTCAAGAAGCTTTTTAAGGAAAGAAGTTCACCTATAAGATTACTTTATAGAAATTGGTTTTTCCCTAAAACTTATGCCTCCTCCTGGTTTTCATTTCTGATGCTATTTCTTAGAACCGCTGCACACTTGATTTGTATTGATTTTATCTTTCTCCTGGAGACTTAAGTAGAGAACAGGGGTTAATCTGAAATCTAGTTCATTGAATTTATTTTTTTTTTAAGAGAACGGGTTTCATTTTCAGTGTTTTCATCTATTAATTAACAACACTCATCCCATAAGTGGGTTCTGCAAGCTAACTTCTGCCAATGGCTCCTCTATTTTCTGAGTCACCTTAACATTCCTGTGGATATTATAGTATTTCACCATGACCGTTTGAACTCACACTTTGTTCTAAAAAACACACACTCTGTTCTAAAAGTCTAGAGTATTGCAGAATATATAGGAGGGCTCTAAAGCAATCTCCAACAAATAGGAACCCTCTTCTGTGTTAGGTTCTGAACAAGTTGCGATGTAAAATAATGTCCACAGATAGAAACCAAACTAACATTGATATTTGTAATAAAAGTTAGAGGGCAACAAGGGTGTCCCACCACAAATGCTTATCCAAGAGGTGTCTTGGGCCACACATTAAATACACAAACACTAATGAAAGCAGGTGAGCACACACACAAAAATCCATGCGTAATTTCATGATATCTGCCACCACAGATAAGCATTCATAGCCAGCCAAGGGCCAAGGTTGGACTCCCCTCCTGGGTATTAACGGAATGGCTTGCTGACAGGATTTGGAGGTTTAAGCACCAAATTCCAGGCAGAAATAAATTGGAAAATCGACCCCACTCCCACCCACCTGCCTCCACACACCTTTTGAACTCGCAGAGCAGAGTAGAATTTTCTCCCTCCACAAGAAATAAAGGGGGGACTCTTCTGAAATTGACTTCCTTGCAGTGGAGTGAGGAAGAGCGATCAGGAATTGAACTAACCACTTTTTGTAGGAAGGAGATACCATGAGTTGGGATGAAGGGCTCCGTTCTCATAAGATGCATCTCAAGAAACAGTAACAAGACATGGAATGAGAAAGGAAATGGAAATCAAAATATTTGGCATGAGTTCTGATTTTGCTGTTTTCTAGCTCCGGGGACTTGAGTAAATAACATCTCCCTGAACCTCAATTTTCTCATCTGTAAAATGGAGATAACAACATCTGTTCCTTTTATCCACCCAAGTTATTACAGGATGACATAAAACAATACGACCTAAAAAAAACAGTGAAGCATGAGTGTATGATATCAGCAAATAGAATCTTATGCAATTTCCTGAGTGAAAATCACAGGGTCAAGAGTTTGATCCCTTAGGGAGGATGTCTTCCTTTGGCTTTTAAGCAGAGGATAGCTATTTTTAGACTTGCTTCCTAAAATGCTTCTGGGTTTTTTCCAGCTTCTTTCTAGATGTTTCTCATTGAGTTTAAGGTGATAAGAGATTCCCCAGGGACCTCCTTGGCCATTTCTGTCTGAGGCCCTGAATTTCCCTCCCTACATTGTTCATTGTGGTCTGAAAACTCTGAACCGGTTAGTCTAAGGAAGCAAACCCGTACCCCTGACCCCTCACAATAGCTTCATTCCTCCTACCTGATGGGCAGGGGTGTGGGGCCTGCCTGCTGCTCCTCCATGAGCGGTCGCTGCACCTCTCAGTTGCTGAGCCAGAAATCTGGGCTTCATTGCCAGCTGCCCCAGTACCCTCCGCAGCCCACATGAACCTTAGTTATTTCCTGAGACTGTGTATCAGTCAGGTGCTCTTTAAAATGCCTTACGTGTCTTGTCTCTTTCAATCTTCAATACAATCCCATGAGTTTCCAGTGGCAGAAGTTAAGCCCTGAGGAGGTTAAATAACTTGCCCATGTCCCACATCTGTCATGTCACTGGACTCCACATTCTATTGGTTGCCAAGTCCTGTGTGTTATACCTCATACCTGGTTTTCATATGTATTCTTCACTCCTGCTGTCCCTGTCAACTCGAGGCCCTAATTGTGTTTTTTCCAAACTCTTGCAACTTATAATTGAAACGTTCCTCTTCTACCAAGACTTCCCAGTCATCCCAACAATGGTTGATCAGTCAATTCTTTTTGTCTTATTCCAGCCCGGGTGGACCTGTCTTAAGTCACTGTTTACCTGTTTATCTTCCAAACTGACATGATCTTCGTAATGACAAATACCACTGATAGCAGGAAGAGAAATTACTACTCCCTGTATTACATGCTTACAATGTGCCAGGCACTTTATAATCTTCATCTCTATTTTTTACAACTGCATTGCATGAAATATATTATGATCTCTTATTTTAGAGATGAAAAAAACTAAGGTCTACTGGTTTTTGTATAACTATACATAGCACAGATCTGGGCAGAGGCATTCCATAAATGTGTGTTAAGTTTTAAAAACTAAATGAATGATTTCATAATCTACAATTATTTATCTTTGGAGAAGCATTGCAATTAAATACATCTAATCCAAACAGAGATAGAACCTCGGGTTACATAGAAATACAGCTGTGCTCTATCCGTGAAATTTTTTTCATGTTGTCTTTTCTCTCAGACTTTGATTTTTTTTTTTTTTTTGACTGGGGCTGGGTTTGAACCCACCACCTCCGGCATATGGGGCCAGCACCCTACTCCTTTGAGCCACAGGTGCCGCCCTGACTTTGATTTTCTTTTTTTCTAGAGAGAAGGCCTTTCACTGCCATCCAAGGTAGAATTCAGTGCCATGGTAATAGCTCATTGAAGCCTCAGACTCCTGGGTTTGAGGGATCCTCCCACCTCAGCCTCTCAAGTAGCTGAGACTACAGGTATATCTAAACAGTTGATATTTTTTTAAATCAAATAAATTAATTTCCAGTCACAATGGACCTTTTTTCTAGCTCAAATATATCAAAATGATAGGTTACATATTTTCACATTTAAAAAATTTTAAAATTTTAAAAAAATCTATAGTCATATTAAAAAAAAAGAAAGTTTCTGTAGAATAGGAAGAGTCCTCCAGAGTCATATGTGAGGGCCAAGGCCACACACTTACAAATTCATGACATACTCAGTCTAGAATTCTATAGCAACTAAAACAACATTTAACTTACTTGAATTTTGTATCATGTGGAGGTATTTCCTGTTCACAAAACTAAGTATAATTTCTTTTTAAAAAGAGTGAAGTGAGTAAAGCTAACATAGACATCTTTTTGCAAAGATGAGAGCTAGGTTATTATCCAACACTCTTTCCTCACGTAATTTCTAAAGGAAATTTCATGAGGAAGGATGCAATTATTGATTGTAAAATAGAAATAATTACTGGATGCAAAAATATAGAAATAATAATTATTTTTTTCTTTAAAGACAAAAGGGACCTGAAATTCTGTCTAGATAATAACAGCAGATGGTGGGTGAGGCTGAAGGAAGATAAGCCTGTTAAGTTCCTTGTTTTGAGGGTTACCTTCTATTTTATAGGTGTTAAAAATTTTTAACGTAACCATTGAAAGAACAGAAATAGAAGGTTTGCAAAGTGACAAATAAAAAGAAAAAAAAGAAGCAAGAACAGAAGACAGGAAGGGAGAAAAATGAAGCAAAAGACAAAAGTATGAAAATAGAAACTCAGAGTAAGATGGCAGATGGTTCAAATGCATTAGTAGTCCCAATAAATATAGGTGGATTAAATTCATGTAATAAAAGACTTCTAGATTGAATTGAACAGGCAAAATAAAATATTGCATGTGACACACCTGGGTGGAATTGTTTCATTTCCTCAGTGCTGAATGTGTGTCCATGCATGTGTGTGCAGGTGTGTGTGCATGTATGTTCACATGTGTGTGTGGCTGGGAGGAGGGTCATGACTCTAGTCCACATGCTCTTTGTAAAAGATTTTTATGGGGCATAAAAGTTTTATGGCCCCAGTAGCACAGTTTTAGCTCTTTTACGAGTTGTAATTCAATTAAAAAAATTAAGACTTTTTTTTCAATGAAAATTCTCCATGTGAAAAGTGCAGAATACTGAATATGAAGCAGGTCATAATAACTATTGCGGAGGGTGAGAGCTATGAGAGAGATTAAGAGACATCACTAAAATAGCTGGTTTAAAGAGTGTGTGAGTAATAGGTCAACATCACCAGCTTTTTCTAGATGCAGCCAAATAAAATCCAAAGGAAGGACAATTTCTCGTATCATTGCTTATTCATTTGACCATTTTAGTCAGAAGCTCTTCATTCTTTCCTGAGGCCTGTATAAATCAATTGTAACAAACTGTGTAATTATCATTACTGCAACTGGCTGCTGGTGGCAGATTTAAATTCTATTTTGCAAGAGAGCCAAAAATCTCTCCTTTGCTTCCTAAGCTCAAAAGCCAGAAAAGCAGCTGAAAGATGGTCACTGCTTTGTTCTTGAATGGAGCTAATTACAGAGCTGTCTGCAGCAGGATGGGCACTCGGCAGTCAGTGTGCAAATAGGAACAATTAGAGCTCATTTTAACCAGACATTACTTCCAAAAAAAGAAATAGAGCTTCAGATTTTAATTACTCTCCTAGAAACCGTTACATTAAACAACCTGACCATTTTTTTTTTTTTTTACAATTCAGTTCAACGAACGTGACAATTCTCTGTCATAAGAATGTTCTAATTTTAACATTTCTACAGATGGTTTGGTAAGAATGTGAAGTTTATTCTTCCATCTTTCCTCACTAGATTTATTTTAATCCTATATCACAGTTTAAAAGATTTGCATAGTAGTGAGATATGTGTGTAATGTATTTTGTTCCTATGCTTTACAATAATTATTTTTAATTTTTAAAAATTTTACCAAGTAATCATTTATTAGACACTCAGCATATTTCCCCAAACACTGTATTGAATGCTTTAGAACAGTGATTTTCAACTAACGTGCCATGAGAGGATCTTAGATGTGCCACAAAAGGTTTTAAAGATCGTTAATTATTTTCAAAAGAAGTCCAAGGCACAGTAAGTATATTCTTTTTTTTTTTTTTATCAACATAACTTAAATGTGCCATGGAAGTTTAACTATAAGTTCAAGTGCACCATGAGATCAAAAAAGTGGAAAAACATTGCTTTTGAAGCATTTTACTGCTTGGTTCTTATCCCTACCTTATGAGGAGCGCCATCCTCATTTTATAGTTGAGGAAATTATAGTGTAGTTACTTTCCCAGTTAGTAAGTGGTGGAACTGTGGTTTCAACAGACTTCCAGGGCTCTGGCTCTGGACTAGTCCCCCTGCCTACTAGCACAATTTAGAAAGCTCTACCAAACAGTGCCAGCCTGCAGGGAACTTGGGGAAAGGAGACCTGAGACATTTTCAAGTAGTTTAGGAAGCCACTGTAGGAAGGTTGGCTGCGTGTGACGTGCATGTCTGTTTGCGTTTCTGGGAGAGAGGCCTGCAATCTCGGAGCCTGCAACAGTTATCCAGGTTTGAGGACTGGGAGGGAATGGTGGTGGCCATGGAAGAAACATTCAAAGAAACCTCTCAGAGGAAGCGGGTCTTGCTCTTGACAGCGTTTAGGTTATGGTCAAAGATCATACAATGGCCCTTTCTCCATCATCTGTTAAGCTTATGAACAGATGCCTGTTTTGAGTTGCCCCTTCTTTTTCTCATTTATTTTTATTCCTGGGTGGTCACACTCCTAATCTGACCATGCTACCTTATCCCACTCCTATACCCATATCCAATTTAAGAAATAGAATATTGCAGATTCAGTAGAATTCTACCCAGTACAACTTTACCAAATCCCATGGCCTTCCCTCCTTCAAGAAGTGACCGCCACTCTGAGCTTGGTGTTCATCTTTTTCAGGTGAGGTGACCAATGGTTTGTCTAAGACTGAGGAGTCTCCCAGTCCCAGTGTTAAACCAGGGAAAGTCCTAGGCAAACCAGAAAGTCAATCAATTATTTTGTACTTTTACTACATATATATCAATTCACAAATAATAGATTATATTATTTTCTATGTTTAAACATTGTAGAAATGGAATCGTGTTGCATTATCATTCTACAACTTGGCTTTTTTTTTTAGCTCAATATTTTTATGAGATTGAGTCATGTGGATAATTATAGTTCAAGTTCATTCATTTTCTCAGCTCCAGAAGATTCTGCTGTTTGGATACAACCATAATTTATTTATCCATTCTGCTATTGATGTGACATTTCAGTTGTTTCTAGCTGTTCATTTTAAAGAGTGCAATTAGCAGGATCACACATTTTTCCGGGTACAAGTGGTTTCTCTACGCGGGACTAGAACTGCTGGATTGCCTTATACACACACCGTCACCTTGACAAGCCACCTGGGAAACTGCTCCCCAAAGTTGTTTATTAATTTTCCTTCCAATGAGCCATATTTGAGGGCAGCTGCTGTACTTCTCACCAAGAGTTGATGTGAGATTTGCCGGATTTTTTAAATGTTGAAATCTAAAGAATGTGAAATTCTTGCTTTTTAACAAAATTTTATTACTTGTGCTATTCCCTACTGATTTGTTATGCATGTGAAAATGTAAATATTCACCAGATTTTGATTCTATAGGATGATGATCTTATTTTCACCATGAGCATTCTGAGGATGGACTCCAGGTAGAATAATTTTTTGAATACCCAGAAACTATTGCAGGGCTTGTCACAGAGCATTTACTGAGTATATGCTTGTGGAGTAGATGAACGATAAACTCATTAAGTTTTCATTATTGCTAATGTTTTCTTTGGTAAATATTTACAAGGATCTATATTCATTCATTCATTCAACAAATGCGCTTATCAAGTGGCTACTATCTTCCAAGCACTGTTCCAAATGTATAAATACAGCAGTGAACAAAATAGACAAAAATACTTGTCTTTAAGAATCTTACATTCTAGAGTCGTGTACTTAACTCCAAGCTACACAGATGAAGATACAGTGGATCCAATAGGCATGAAGTGGTTGGAGAAGGCTGACTGAAGGACACGGATCTTAAGCCAGCCTTGGAGGGACGAGCGGGAATACAACAGAGTCCTGAGATGGGAGAGAGTGGAAAGCTTGTGTTCAGGAGAGTAGAGGAATTTCACTCGGGACCATGGTGTGGATACCCTGAAGGGCTTTGGAAGTCCAAGAATTCACATTTGTGGAATAAGAAGTATTGGCTCAAAATTTTGGAGCAAGGAAGCAATACAACAAAACATCTGTTCAAAGAAGATTCGTCTGGTGGTGGCCTGAAGCATGTGTTTAGTGTCAAAAGTCTGGAGTCTAGAGGTGGAATGGATGATGCTAAAACCAGCTAGAAGTGTGGAAGCCTCTTACACTTCTCCCTCATACTGAGAGAGAGAGAGAGAGAGATTGGCCAAATTACACTAATCTTGTCCTTGAATAGCTCCTAGAGTCACAATGCTGTTAGGATGTTTCCAAAAAGGGCAAATCCAATCATGTCACCCCTCTTTTTGACATCAGTCAACCACCTTCACATCCCTTCCCATAAAACACAAACTCCATTATGTGACTCACAAGGTACCACATGACCTGGGTTTGCCCACCAGCTTCCAAACCCTCAGAGCTCAGAACTCTACAGTCCAAATTGTGAATGATGCCTCACGTTTCCACATCTCAGCATCCTACCTACTCTTTCAGTTCAAAATGTACTTCTTCAAATATGTAGCAGCTCCTATTTTTCTTTCAAGGTCCAGCGACTGCAGTAGCTTCTTGGGAAAGCCTGCCCTGCTCACTGCAAGAGATCACCACTGCCTCCCAATGCACACTTTCCCGCACTCATCATATTGTGTTCGCAGTTATCCTCACTACAAATCTGTCTTCCCTGCCAAAGAGTGAGCTTTTTTGAAGGCACAATCTGTGCCACACCATGGGTATAGATGCTACTTCCATTAGAGTGTAAGCTCCACAGGGGGTTGGTCTATATCTATTTTGTTCCCCATTATGCAAAGCTGAGCCCATGTAGGCCATTGGTGAAATCATTATTGAAATTTTTGTTTATTAAGCAAATGCTTAATAAATGTTTAATGACTAAATGAATGAATGCATGAATTATAAGTGTTAGGCTGGGGGTATGGAGGGGGTTGGACTAAATTTTCTGGCCACCAAGGGATTCATACCTACTGCCTATGGATTCAAAATTGTAACATTAAGGCCAGGCACCGTGGCTCAGCCTGTAATCCTAGCACTCCGGGAGGACAAGGCTGGTGGATCACCGAGCTTACGAGTTCAGGACCAAACTGCGCAAGAAAAACAAGACCCCATCTCTAGAACTAGCCAGGTGTTGCGGTAGGCACCTGTAGTCCCAGCTACTCGGAAAGCTGAGGCAAGAGGATCACTTGAGCCCAAGAGTTTTAGGTTGCTGTGAGCTATGAAGCCCCAGCACTCTACCCAGGGCAACAGATACTCTATCTTTAAAAAAAAAAATTGTGACATTAGCCTTTTGCAGATACCTAACTTATACATATAACATACAGGGTCCCTTTGTGACATGCCAAATGTGTGGCTCTCAGTCAGGCCTTTGGTTAGTATACCTGTACTGTTGAAGATGTCAGTGACATACTTATTATTACGTGGCAACATCCTCAGATTGTGATTAAAAGAATGCCAGTCTCCAGTGGCTTAATACCTGGTCAGTTTCACTGGGGAAAAATGCAAAACTATCCCAGTTTTCTGCCCTCCCCCAGAGCCATTTTTCTTCTTCACTGGGACTTCCTTTTTTGTATACATTCCATCAATATCATTTGCAAGCAAGGTCAGCCCCTGAACTCCAAATAAAGCTGGCCAGAGTATAAGATCTTGAGATTTAAAACTGCAAAGGGAGAACAAAGTCAACAGTCATTTTATGCACTCTCTGGACACCATAGATGGCCTTTGAAACCAAAGGCCATTTACACAGGGTGCTCTCCTGCAACTTCAAAGTCAAGGGCAACAGTAAAAAATCCCAACAAATGATTTATGACAACACACTCTAAAACCCCAGCACGACGCCCAGCTCAGAGTAGGTTTTCACTTGAGTAAATAAAGAAATGTTTATTCCTAATTTCTGTTATCCATATCAAAGAGGGCAACCATGCAAAACTTAGGGAACAAATCAATTTGTAATCTTTATTCTTGTAATTTTTTTCATATTTGTAATTTTTATTCTTTAGAATTATTTCACTTTGTATCTTGATTTTGAGGTCAGTCCAAATATTTCCTTCCTGTTTCTGACATTTGTCCTAACTTTTTCTTTTCCTTTGATAACTTCCCCTTTGCCTCCTGAACAAAGACCAAACTCCAGCCCAGTCCTTCGGCCTTTGTGTGGCCTGGACTCTTACTATTCCCTACAGTTCTTATGCAGGCACCTTACACAGCCACCCAGGGGGACACTGCACTATTTCCATGTATATTTCAGAACTTGCCACCAAGTCTTTGCTCAGCCGGAATGCTCTTTTGTGCTTTTTGCAGCATAGGGTGGCAGGATTCAGAGCAACAGCCAGAACCCATCAAGGCCAGGATCCATCACTTACTATGGTGGGACTTGGAGCAAGTTACTTTTGCAGGTGGTTTCCCTGTTTGCTCTCAGACCCACCCCATTCCCTTCCCCTGCCTAAGCGCAGCAGGGTGCAATGCCCAGACTCCAGGGTTAGCCTGTGCAGAAGTCCCCAGGGGGCCATTAAAAGACAGGAAAAGTGTTTTCCTTCCTCTCTGTTGTGGGCAGCATCTCGGGCAGCCACTGTGTCCTTGACTCCAGCTCCACCATACAGGCCAGCTGTGGTTTCCGCTTCCTCAAATGGGAAGGGAGGAGGGAGTCCCGAGGACGATTTCAGCTAAGCCCACATCCAGCCAGGACAGAGACAGTAGGATGACCTTTCTGTAAGTCTCACTCATACGAGCTGATACATTCTCTTTTTAAAGGTAAGCCATTTTGACTTGGAGTTTTCCATCACTGGCAACAAATTAAACTTTGTTAATTTAACCCCTCAAGTAGGAATTAACTTCTCACTCATCAAATAGGTAACAGGGTTCTTTTTGTCTGAGACAGTCTCACTTTGTTGTTGTCTTCCACAGAGTGCCCTGGCATTATCATGGCTCACAGCAACCTCAAACTCTTGGGCCCAAGTGATCCTTTTGCCTCTGCCTCCCGAGTAGCTGGGACTGCAGGCGCCTGCCACAGCCCTAGGCTATTTTTTAGAGATGGGGTCTTGCTCTTGATCAGGCTGATCTCAAACTCCTCAGCTAAGCCAATTCACCTGCTTCAGCCTCCCAGAGTCCTACTTCTAGAGGTGTGAGCCACTGTGCCTGGCCTGGTAACTGTTCTTAAATCATTAAAATACAGAAGAGAAAGTACTAGTTGGGATAGGAGAGATGTGGCAATGCAGAAGAAGAGTGACTTCCATCATGACCTGTGAGTGGATACAGCCAAAGTATGTGGCCTTCATGCAGGTTAGAATGGGAAGCCAAGAAGGATTTTTGAGCACAAGTGTGTCAGGGTTCTAGTTGAGCTGTAGGAAAATTGCAGCAGGCACAGGGTGTAAGGTCAACTGAATGGGCCTGCAGGGCTACTCACCACACAACTCCAGGGGTGCCACTCACCTGCAACACACTGTGAACAGCGCTCCCTAGAGTCATATAATGTGAACAATGCTCCCAAGAGTCATACACTGTGAACAGCGTTCTCCAGAGTCACACAATGTGAACAGCACACCCTAGAGTCATACGACGTGCAGCTGGAGCCTGGGAGGGCTGCTGAGAATGTAATCCAAGTGCTATTGGGAAGCTTTTGTCTTCCAGGAGAGAGGTGAGAAGGTCATAAACTTGGGCAGTAAGAGGCAGGAAGGGGTTAAGACTTTCTAAAATAATTTGAGTGTTTTGATTGAAGAGAGGAGGGGAGTCATCAGAAATAGGGGATTCAGGAGGACATGTGAACTTGGTGGAGATGGAAATTTCCTTTTTAGGTGGATGTGAAGGTTGATGGCTGCTAACAATGGCATTGGGGCTCAGAGAAATGGGGCTAAAAACAAAGACCTGGAAATCATTCATACTGAAACGGTATAAGAAACCAAAAGTTGGGGAAAATTTCCAAAAGAGAGAATATTTGTTAGAAGAGAACAGGACCAAAGGATAGGCCTTCAGGAAGAGCTACATGGGAAAAAAGATAAAGCAGGAAGACAAGTCAGAAAACAGGAGTGAGGGATCAGAAAATCCTAAGAAAAATCAGGAGAACCAAGGTAGGAGAACCAAAAGAGAACTTTCCAAAAAGAAGGGCTGACCATTCCCACATCCCCTTCTCTCCGCCACAGTGATCACCAAAGCATCTGTTAAGATAGAGTTTCCATCAGTCTCGGGCCCTGAAAAACTGTGATGAGAAGATCTCCAGGCCACCTGATGGACATGCAGCAGGAGTGAGAAGTGACTTGTGTTTCTGTAAAAACCACAAAGATGGTTTTACTGTGTCTTGCAGCAAAGCCTCACCCATCCTGACCAAAATACAGTGGCAACTTGGGGATGAGGAGTAGCAAGAAGAAAAAGAAAGCATATTAGAGACCTGAGCATGTTTGGAATATTGAGGGAGGAGCTGGGAGACTGAGAGAAACTGAGGACGTAACGGAGGATGTAGTAGGCTGGTCTTTCTTGGGGTGGGGGGTGCCAAGGGCTGTGTTCTCGTATGCACATCGGCACACCACAGAACAGACACATTGGATGTGGCCTCACGCCCCAAGATGAGTCATCCCTGAGAGGAATCCCCAACATACTTTTTCTGCCCAGTGGTGTCACTTCTGGAGAAAACTAAACTGCTCATGACCAAGTATTAATCTGAGATGATTTAGCATCAGAATTTCCTTAATGATCAGAGGAATGGAAGAATTAGTGCGTCAGTTTCCTCATCCATAAAATGGGAATAATAACAAAATCTGCCTTGCAGAGTTGTAAAAAATTAAATGAGCTACTCCATATAAGGCACTTAGCCTGGTGTCTATTTATGTGTGATCTCAGATCCTCTTTGGGCTTTAGAAAGAAGCTCTAAATGTGGTCGTGAAGTCTGCTTGTGGCTTCTTTTTGCAATCATTTAAGCAACAAGGAGCAATTGTAAGGAATAACGAAGTTCTGCTGTGTTTGGAGGCAAACAGGTGCAGTAAGTAGCGACTATGTTTGACATCTCTACCAGCTTCAAAGCGAATGTTGTTAAATAAAAATCAATTTATCTTATAGAGTTGTAACATTCCATCTGGTAGGAATTTCTCAGGAGGGCAAAACATCTGAAGAGTCAAGACAGGCCGAAGCCCTTGAACACTTTCAAGGAGCCATCAAAAGTCCTGTTGGGACAGAATTTTAAGGGTAGGAATGTCTGAGAAAATAAACTCTGGGCACCCCAGGCTATGTCTAAAAATACCAAAACCACCAACAGAAACAGTTAACCAATTTTTTTTAAATTTACATAATTCCCAAACATTGGTTTGACTGATAGTTTTAATGAATGATTAAATAGCTTGTCTCATACTAGTGTAAGGATTAGGGAAAAAAATGGGAAGTGAAACTCTGGAACATTTTAACTCCCACTCAGAAGATAGCTTTGCTCGATCCCATTGTGAGCCCTTCCTTAGTAATATCCTCGTATTTGGGCATTTCCGGCCACCAACATGCGGGTTTGGATTTGAGAGGGTCTGGGGAACACAGCAATATACTAGTCTCAAAACCCTAGAAGGTCCATGCTGGAAAGTGATGGCTCCTTGATGTAGAAGTAGACCTCCCTAGGAGCTCAGACCAAATTGCAGCACTTGCCTTCATTTGCAGTAGTTCCCATCAAGCATCAGCAAAAACAATCATTGGTACCTGAAGACCTCTGACTCCACTGGGAGAGAACAAACAAAACAAAACAAACCCCCTCCACCCCCTGCTGAGAATTATAGCCTTCAAAATCTGTGAGGCTGAAAGGGAAAGTTAAGGAGGGGGAATAGTTTGGAGTCTTAAGAGGATATTTCAGTGGGATACTAGAACCAGGTACTATGCCTTTGAATCTGCCCCTTCCTCTTCCCCGCCCAACTTCCCTGGCACACAGTCACTTGGCCTATTCTTCAACAATTAGCTTCTGGATTGTATGGCATGTTGCAATGAATTATTGAAGGGATCTGTGTAACACAGCTTCTTTGTACCGTAGTTTCAAAGCTGTGTGAGAGAAAGTTAAATTTATTCCTGTTGGAAGCAGCACAGGGAACCTGGTTACTCAGAGGACAATTATTTTTAATTTTTTTTTTTTAAAGGAGACCCTAGAATTGCCTATAGTACCTTTTTACCAATAGCTATTTCCATTGCGCTGTGAGGAAATGGATTTTCATGGCTAATACTAAATAAGCATTTTGTGCTAGATTTAACTTATTTTTCTCTCATTCACTTCTCCACCAAATATTTACAGAGCACATTTACTGACTGTCCAGGGTATTGAATACAATAGTTCATTGTTCCAAGAACAATGTTTTGAACATAGTAAACTGATTTATAAATAGTAAGCTAAAAGCACAAGAATATACTAATCTCTAAATATTCACGCTTATATTTAATATAGTCAAAAATGATTAAATCAAGACTTTTCTAAGAAATAAAGAAAAAGCAGGAGATGATATTTCAGATGTATTTTAAAGATGCCACATTAAGTCCTATCTTCTATATCATATCAACATAAACAGGAGCTCAACAGTTTGTAGGACAGTATAATTAGCGAAAACAATTTTCTTCTTTAAATAAAATGTAATCACTCAATCCCAGGGAGTATTTTCATATTAACTGAGTAGCTTTCAACTTTCCTGAGCCTCAGTTTTCTTATCTGTAACAAGAGAGTTCATTCATTTATTCATTACAGTTACTGAATGCCTACTGTGTGCCAAGCATTGGTTTAGGCTTTGGGAACACAGTGGTAAACAAAACAGATGCAATTCCTGCCTTCCTGGTGCTTGTATTCTAATGAAGATGATGCCCATCCCATGGAATCAAGAAGATCGGCTGCTGTGTAAGTAAGAGGTTCTGTGACTTGCAAGGCGTTATATAAACAAACCCAAGATTCCTGAATATGGTGGCTGTCTTAGTCCTGTCTTCCATAGCAGCCTCTGCATTGAGCAGGAATAGATGGTGGTTTGAGTAGATGCACGGTGTTGTAGTACAATGCTTCACTACTAGACATCCTTAACAGTCATATCCAACTTTAATCCATTCTATTTGTTCATTCCGACTTGTGAAATAAGTTATCTAATTGGTCATATCAAATAAAATTATGGGAAGCTCTAAAAGACTAACCACAGACATTAATTAGAATAGATAACTTTTATTGAATCCACGTACCATGTAACAGGTTCCCCGCTGAGCATGACCAGATGCAGAAAATTAAGAAATAGTAAATATAAATGTGTTATCGGTACACTCTCCCCAAATAAACCACTCCATTACCATGTGACTACTTTTAAGATAAGTCATTGTCCTCTATGGTATTGTATTTTAAGGCTATGCCATTCTTACTATTATGCTATGATTAATACCCTTGTAGCTAAATCTTTGCATGTATTGCTATGTGAAGATAGAGTCTGTGTCTTTCTACATGAATGAAACAGCATACTTCTGGGGAAACAGCTTAAATTTAATAAATTATTCATCTTTGTATTTTCAGATTAACTGGCAACTGTTTTGTTAATATTTCCCTATATTCCCCCAAATTTCAAAAATTTGTTTAAAAATTTTATATTCACAAAGGGTTAGGAAAATAGAACACAAATTTTGTCTAAGTTGTGTTTTTCTATTTTCCTTTTGGAAACATCACAGGAAATACATATTGAATTAACTGCATTTTGTAATTGCCGTGGTCATGATATAGGAAAAAGATGAATATTGAAGAATATTCTCACTGTGTTGAAGTGTGAAATTATAATAGGATTATAGGAGTTGGAGAGTGGAAGTTCTTAGTCGATGTCTGTGAACACAATGCTTATGTGATCCACAGAATTCTATAAAATAACTGATAAATTATCTCTATTATCTCAAAGATTATTAAATATGAGTCTGGTCTTCCTAGAACAAATGATACAACAACATGGGGAACAAATACTGGTGCTTAATGGCAAGGCCTTATGATCTCTTGGGTGTAACACAATAAATTCTACAAATACAAAAAGGGCATTTTCAATAGAAATAAGAACAAAACTATTCTCAAATTATGAATGCTTCACATATGGAGCATGAATCAAGTGATCAGAATGTTATCTAGAATACACCAAAAAAGCAAACTGAGACCTAAGTACACATGTGTCAATTTTAATACTTGAGAAAATATAAGTTAACATCCAATACAAATACTGCTGGCACAAGAAAATATAAACAAATGTGAATTCAAGTGGAGTCAGTATGTGAACCTGGAGGTAAGAATATATAGCCACCTGTTATTGAAGCCTTTTTAAAGAAGTAACAGGTTTTAAATAAGATAAAAAGATTGCAGAAAGAATAATTTTTCCTTAAAAAATTCCCTTATCCATTAAGAATCGTAAATTCTATATGGAAAGTGAGAGGTCGTCTAAGTTATCAAGGCATTTTGAAGACACAGTGTTAAACACCCCCTGGAAGCTCGAATGATGTAAAAATAATCAGCATTGTTCTCTGAAGTTTCATTTTATATATTAGTCATATTAACAAATTATACCAAAGAAAAATGAAAACATATTCCATTTTCTTGAAAGTACATATTATTTCTTCTCCCAAGTGCCTGAGTAATTTACACTCAATACTCATTTTATTAAACACAAAAGAATTTAAAAATCTTATACTATTAAAAAATGAAAACTTCTTTCCACCTTCAGTAGTGTAAAAATTGCTTTAAAAATTATGAAAATGACTACAAACGTTAGCTTTTTGATGGGTTTTAAAAATATATTCAAAGAAATTGTCTTTCAGGCATTGTTTATTCAAGCAAAATCTTTGTTTTGGAAGGGTAAGCTATACATAAATAAAAATCTATTCCACATGAATATAACTGGAGAAATTCTCTATTGCTGAAGAATAGAACTATTAATAATTGACTTCCAATTTATCAAATGAATGATTCTTTGGTTAGTTCTGGAATTTGTGCCAGATGCCTGTGGGATACATTCATCCCTGATCAGTCTCAACACAAAACTTGATGTTCACATATTGTTAACACTGTAAATTACATGTTGTAAAATCTCCTTGGAGTCATAGTTTGGCTATCACACCATTTACCTTTTTCTTTTACTCTCTGAAGATGTATATATTATCTCTCTCAATGCCCAGCTCCACAGTAAAACTAAACCAAATATTTGATCACTCCCTTTTTTAAGAAGAGAAGTATCAATTATTCTCAAAACTAGCTTGCAAATATCTTTGATTTTTAACAGTACTCTTCAGGCAAAAGATCACTTATTTTTATACAAAGTTTTCTTACTTTATAATCTACTGAACATTAGTAGCCAGCTTAAAATGCTTATTCTATGATTGCATATTTGTGGAAACTATTTTTGTTTTCTTTAGGAAACACAAATAGAGAAACACAATACTGAATATAATAACCTGATAACACTGTAAAGTTAACAGAAACACCCTTGAAATTTCTCAAAGTTACACTAATAATTTTAAATATGAGAAGTAACAATCCCTTAAAAATAAATTATTTACAGATATCATTTAAGGTTGACGATGTCTATGCACTCCTTACATGATCTGATTACATTTCTTGAAATACTCTGCCTATAAAACAAAAACTGTTGCATGTGTGCTGTCCACTTGCCATTGGAAAACTGGAGACAGTGTGACTTTAAGAAAATTGACATAATTGTAAAAAACTAATTTAAACTGATATTGTGCTATCCAAAGAAAAATGATCATCTCATGAGAGGATTTTTACATAGCATCACTCTAAGATTCAAAGAGTGCTAAAACATTCTGCCATTAAAACATTTCTATGTAAAAATTTATATTTATACTCATAGGAAATTTTTATTTATTTATTTATTCTTTGAGACAGTCTCATTATGTCGCTGATGGTAGAGTGCCATGGCCTCACAGCTCACAACAACCTCAAACTCCTGGGCTTAAGTGATTCTCTTGCCTCAGCCTCCCAAGTAGCTAGGACTACAGGCGCCCACCACAATGCCTGGATTTATTTTTTGTTGTTGTTGTAGTTGTCACTGTTGTTTAGCAGGCCCAGGCCAGATTTGAACCCACCGGCCCCAGTGTATGTGGCTAGCGCCCTAACCACTGAGCATTAGTCTCATTTTGTTGCTTTTGGTTGAGTGCGGTAAGATCATAGCTCACAGCAACCTCAGACTCTTGGGCTCAAGCAATCCTCTTGCCTCAGCCTCCTGAGTAGCTGAGCCTACAGGCACCTGCCACAATGCTGGGCAAATTTTTTTAGAGATGGAGTCTCACTCTTGCTCAGGCTGGTCTTGAACTCCTGAGCTCAGGCAAGCCAGCTGCCTCAGCCTCCCAGAGTGCTAAGATTATAGGTGTGAGGAAATAACATTATTAAATTTTATTTTAATATGATAAAAGCTACTAAATCAGTTTCTTCTGTCACATTGCACATCTATCTAAATTATAAGGTGTCTTAAGTTTTTGTAGTTTTTATAGATTATATTAAATGAAAACTTTTTTTGCCAAATTTCAGTTTGTTTCATTAATTTTTTTTTAACCAAAATTACTGGTGACAAAATATTACCAATGTTAATATATGCCATGTAAAAAAATCAGTGTATAGAAAGCCTACAACAATGCCAGTGAGTCGTCCCTAACTCAGAGTAGTGCCAAGCTAAGCAGCAGCAGCCGCTGGTACTCAGTATTGCTGGATCAGGCAATCCTCACCTGGAATTAAATTAGGTGCCTTTTGTGGGACAAATGCCAAACCGTTGCTCCTTTAGTGAAACACAATGAACTAAAAGTCTGAGCACCGCTGTTCCTATGAGCAGGTATATGAGCTGCACATGTAACACACATTCAAAAACAACCGTAATTATAGTTATAATTCTTGTAGTGTTATTGAATTTTTACATTTCCCTTCAAGGGAAGACGTTAACAAAATGGCATAGATTGAAAATCATACACATGTCTATTATAAATGAGAAAGTTGGTGCCTCACAAGAGCACTTGTGGTGAATTCTGATGAACTTTCTGCTGGTCCCAACCCCATCTCGTGGCACTTACTGTCTGCCCCATGTGGACAGACACAAAGAGAAGAAACTTGTAAGATGTGAAACCAACATAATCACTCTCTTCCGTTTTCCTACGATGACGCAGAGGCGCTTATTTTCTAGGTTTCTTACTTCCAGTCATGACGAAATAATGGTCATCACCTTCCTTTTTCTTGGCAGCAGGTTTTTTACCTCCACTATCTGTTCCCTTGACAGCTGAGGGGGGTTTCCTGGTCGAAGGTGGGGGGTTACCACCTTTTGGAGGTCCTTTAGTGGAGTACTGGCCTTTAGTGGCAGTCTGCGGTGACTTTGGCACAGTTTGTGTTTTGGCAGGAGACTGGGGAAGGCTCACAGTGGACAGTGGGGTGCGGCCAGGAGACCTGGGGGAGCTGGGTCCTTTCTTCTGGCATGTACTTTTATTCTGAGGCTGCTTTTTGGCAATTGAAACTATACTCTTATCTTTCAATTCCTGTGCGGCTTTTACAGAAGAAACTGAGGAGACAGAACCTGGTAGATTTAAATTTAAGGCTGATTTAAGTTTCTGTGTGGGCACTGGCTTTGCTTGTGGGGCTCCAGCAGGTGGCTGAGACCGTGTTCCTAGACCCACAGCCGTGGTTTTGGAGCCGGGCTTTGTCATTTTTGCAGAAGACTGGAGAGATGGAGAAGGTTTAGGCCTTACATGTACATTTGCTTTAGGCAGCTTGGGACCCTTTGATGATGAATTCGAATGTGCAGTCAAGTGAAATGCTGGCCCATCCCGGGAAGAAACATGATTGTGTTTCAAATAC
Organism: Galagoides demidoff; assembly: GCA_963574575.1. NCBI lineage: Eukaryota > Metazoa > Chordata > Mammalia > Primates > Galagidae > Galagoides > Galagoides demidoff. The sequence goes on along the minus strand of CAUYQV010123653.1, from coordinate 2,769 downwards.
ATGGGTTCTGTTTTTCCAGAACTCTTACTTGGCAAAAGTGTAGACTCAGGCAGATCTCTTGAAATCTTGGCTGCAGTCAGCTTGGCCTTTGGGGTACTGGGGGACGCAACACATTTTCTCAGTGACTCAGACACACATGGCGCAGTTCTTGGTAAAACAGGTGGAAAAGCGTTTTTACCTCCTGGATTTGAAGAAGCATGTGAAGATGATGCCTTGTTCACAGGCGCCTGTGGTTTCTTTGTTGTGCCCCTTGAAGACTTGAGATGAGGGGATGCTGCTACAGAATTTGTGAATTTAGAACGCACTGAGCCTGAGCCCAGGGAAGATGCTGGCAGCAACACACCTGCTTGACGTACCAGTTTTTCTTTGCCCCTTGGAGGACCAGCTGGTGTGCCAAGCTTTGAATTTTGCTTCTGAAACATGTTAACTGCTGACAAAGGGTTCATGTCAGGAGGCTGAGGTGTTCTGGCAGGGGAATCAGGTACACTTTCAGTAGCAATTCCTTTCTGAAATGCTAAAATTTTTTGTTCTAGTGTAGCAAACTGTAAGATTCGACAGGGGTCATATTTAAGCAAAAATCCTTGAAGGGTATCCCAGCCTCCACCAACACGAACCATGACATGTTTTCCATGAAGCATCTGCTCCCAGGAGAGAGTAAAAAATAAAGCTGTAAAACTGTAAGGTTTATAGTTGGAATTCATAGTCACAATCTCTAGTGTCTGTGAACTGAGAATTCCTGAGTACTTGCCAGCAGCTTCACTACAAATGGACAATCTCTTTCTTGTACTAAAGTTAACTCACAATGAAATTATGCAACTAATAATACGAACTCTTCCAATTTGGAAGGAAGATATTTACATATGATGTGCATCCTAAAAATCTGAGTTATTAATATACAGAATTGCAAGGACAATATTATTCAACAGACGGGATTACTGAAGGAGGGAAAGAGACAAAGGGAGGGAGAAGGGAAAAAGGAAAAATAAGGACTTATAGAAAAAAAACTTCATAATGAAGAAAAAAAATTATGAAAGATAAAAACAACTAAATCTTATACTTTATAATTTAAAAAATTATTTTCATATATATTCTGTCCATTTTATCTTTAAACCACTTTGGTATAAGTTATAAGCTTGGCCTGGCCTCAAACCCACTGGGCTACCCCTCACTCAGATGGTACTTAGCTGGGGATAAGCCACACCCTGACTCTGCTAATACAGCCCAATTTGGAGTTTGGTCCCCTGTCCATTCAGGAGACAAATTCGCATAATTGCAGGCGACAAATCTGCACAAATTTTAACTCTACGTCAGTGATTGTCAACCACTATGCCGCGGCACAGTGGTGTGCTGCGAAAATTTTTAAAGATCATCAATTAAATGGTTTTCTAAAGAAGTTCAAAGCCCAATAAGTATATTCTTTTCTTTATTCTTTTTTTTTAATCAGCATAATTTAAGTGTGCCACGGAAGTTTAATGACAGGTTCAAGTGTGCCGTGAGATAAAAAAGATCGAAAAACACTGGTCTAAGTCCTAAGCTCCACTCTAGCTTTCTTTTTTAAGGCAATAGGATAATTAACAGAAAGTGCACAGGGATGTTTCTGTGTGACTTGGGTTGGGGCGGGGAGGCAACAATAGTATAGGAAATAGAAGAAAATATGGATGAAGTGAGGTTTATATTGTTTTCCTAAATTGAAAGTAAAACAGCACTTGTATCAGAAGAGGAAAGAAAGCTCGACAGGTGAAATTCCAACCTCTTTATCCTCAAAGGGAACAATGAATTGATTGTAGACCAGAAAAAGGAAGGAAATGGCCACGTCTCCCACATATGGATTTTATGCTTTCAGGCCCAAAGTACGTATTATTATAACTGCAATGTTTCTGGTTCCTTTTCTTACAATGGATACTCAATCTTATGAGATGTTTTGTCTTTTTTCTTCTTCTTATAAAGGATTATAAAGCATTCCTTTCTATAAAATTTGAAAAATGTAATGAGTTCCCTGAGGTGTAAAAAGATCATTTTCTCCAGTTATATTAAATGTCTATATAGTCTTAGCTATCCTGAAGTTCATTGTTTGCTATGTTAAAAATGTTTGCTAAGCTCATTTTATGTGCAAACAGGATATCTGCGTAAATAATGAACTTACTCTTATGAAGAGAATTTTATCCCCTAGTCGGTACCGTCCTTCAGATAAGTACTCAATAGAAAATCGATGTGAACAACTACATGGAGGGTCCTCAGCAATATGTTTAACCTGAAATTAAAAATAAATAACACAATTTAGTGCTTGTTACAAAAACACTTTATTTAAAATTAAAATGTGATGTTACTTGGTAGCTACGAAAATCAAAGGTAAAAATGCAAAGCCAGCTCAGCTGTCTGGCATCTCTTCTGTGCTTGTGAACTCTGAGGTTAGATGTTACTAATCCACACTGATGAAGCCTGAGTCTCTCTCTGCCCAAGTGCAATCAGGCTCGCAGCCAGTACAACTGACACCTAAAGAAGGTCTTCGAACGTGTAGGACAGTGAAGTCAACTAAAAACACAGTGGTTTAAAAATCGATGAGTGCGGGCTGCAAACTAACACAGCCTTTTGCGAAGGAAGTATGGAGAATCCTCAAAGAACTTTTGTTTTTTTTTTCCCAAAGGGTACAAGTTTTATTTAATTTTTTTTATTGAATCATAGCAGTGTACATTAATACTACCATGGGATACAGTGTACTGTTTCTGTATACAATTTGAAATATTCTCATCCAACTGGTTAACATAGCCT